>JAIUZE010072356.1:0-20827 GCA_022085475.1 Heliosperma pusillum | reverse complement strand
ATCATCATCAAAAGTCATCAACTAACAACAATCATTATCAATAATACAATTCCTAAGCTTTCTAATCGTATTCTAAATACGAATTCTAACATAGAAATCATGTAAAACACGTAAATGATATCGAGTAACCCTTCACCTTTACCTTTACGCGTCTTTAATCGATTCTAAACCTTCCTAGTCTCCACCTACATACAATTAGATAATAAAAGATGAATATCATTCACCTTGAGAAAGACGGATAATTTAAAAAGCGAGAGAGACGGTAATTTTATTACCAATACGGATAGAGGAAGCTAAGAGGGGAAGAATAAGACGAACTTACGTGAATTTGAGCAAGAAACGAATGAGATACGATGAATCTAAGCTTGGAAAGATTATGGAAGAAAGGGTTTAGGGTTTCTTAGTGGATGCAGTATTGATTGTGATGATGCATTAAATAGGTTAAGTTGTAGTATGATTATTGTATAAGGAACAGAGTCAACACAAGTCAAGACCGGCTCAAACGTCAATGAAAAATCAAAGACAACTTAAAAGTCACGAAAGTAAAGACGACTTAAAAGTCAAGAAAGTCAAAGACACTTAAAAGTCAGAAAAGTCAAACTCGCCTTAAGACGGGATTCTCATGGAATCTCGCGGAAATTCCAAATACGAACTCTGAAATTCTAAATTCGACTCGGAACATAAAATTCTAAATTAAAACTTAAATTTGCTGAAAGGTATCCGTAAAATATTTTCACTAGAAAAATAGGGTACATTTCCGGGTGTTACATCTATATTTCAACCTATTTTAAAATGCCCCAAACAATTGCTGGCATAAATGGGATATTTTGGTCCAACCAAACATTGAAAATAGAAGTCTAATTTCAACTTTCGGACATACTCTTTATTTAATCGTTTCAAAATCATTATTTTAACTTCAACAAAAAAAAGCTGTCTTTAGTTGTTGTAAAATTAATTGCAGTATTTTCGATAATTCTTAACTTTACCTATGTTAGTCGTTACATATGCAGTGTTATATATAGTAAAAAGTCTACATTTCTTGTAATTTTATTTAATAGAGATGTGATTAGATTTATTTTATGAACCCATTTTTTTTTACTATTTATGTGTAATGGTCTTCATAATTTTTATTTAGTTATACTTCTAAAATTTACACCAATCTAAAGTAATATTCCTTATTTAACAAAAAAAATATTAATGTAATCTTGTTTGTTCAAAATTTACGTGTAAAATTCATAGTCTAATATCTATTCCTAGTGGTCTCTGTATTTGAAACTGGTTAAACTGGTTACGATCTGTAGCATAACATATGGATGCATTTTATTTTAGATAATTATTAAATAATAAAAAATTTAAATTATGAGATTTCACTATACCTATTAAATATATATGCAAGCCAAATTTTAATTGGAGATAAATTAAGCAATGAATTAAAACAACTTTCCATTCCATAAATTAATTCATTTTTATTGGTAACTGCATTTAGCTAAAAGAATTAATTGGAAGATGTCACATACAAAAACTTCAGAATCAACCGCATTGCCTAGAAATATACACAAGTCACCTAAAACAATTATTTTATAAATCTATATTATATATTTGTCTATAATAATAAAAAAATAAACAGATGTATATGAAATGTAAATTTAAACATTGACAAAAATTGCAAATCGGGTTTAGAGCTTTAGTGTGGTGGAATAAATGATTTTTCTTTTCTCAAGAGGGCCTACCACTAATGCAAAATATCATACATTTTTGATGATGTGGGTTAAGGAGATTGCTTTAAATGTTCTTACTTTAATAAAAGTAAGATTTTGGCTTCATTATTTATTTTGGCTTTTTCATGAATTTTATTTGCCTTATATAACTCATTTGGGTTACTAAAGACGTGTCCAAATAATCATGTACTCGAAAAAACGATTGAAAATATTTGGGGATTTTTATAAAACGTCAACAAAAACCTATGCGTCGTTGACATTTTTCCTACTGCTTTCTCAACTTTACCATTGACTTTTAAATCTTATTCTCTCCGCCACTGTCATTTTCTTAAACTTTAACTTAGATATTGTAATAAAATATATACTTATAATTAAGACGGCGAGAATACTTTCTATCTCAATTTTTTACTATTTAAAATGAAAATCACAATAGATTTAACAAAAATACATAAAATATCGAATAGATTGCAAATTAATTATAGAAAAATAAATTCAAAAAATATAAATTACAACGAATAATGAAAATGATTTATCAACAAATTAATCTATCAACGACGATAATTTAAACTGAAGAGTTAGAACGATTAACACCTAAGAGGGGGAGGGGGTGAATTAGGTGTACTTTAAAAATTTCTACTTAACTTGGTTATTTGATAACACAAGCAAGAACAATTAAGTACGAGACTTGAGAAGCTTAATTGAATTTAAGTTCACAAGAAGTAACAGTAGGTCTGAGTCACAGTATGAAGGACTATGACACAGACAAAGCAGCGAGATATGCAATACGTCACAGTATGTAAGACTGTGGCGCAGACAAAATAACGAGATGAGCAGCAAGTAAATAATAAGCAGCGTAATGTGAAAGTAAATGAACAAACAAGACGATGTTTTTAAATTGGTTCAGCTTCTACTCTGAAGCCTACGTCCAATGTTATTTTATTGCTTGTTTATAAATTTACTCAAACTTACTAAACCCCTTACAATGAAAATAACTCGCCAACCAACCCCGGTTGCACTCAAACTTAAAGCTACTCCGCTTCAAGAGTTTATGTGTTATATCTCACAGGTTTACAGAGTCTTTAATCTCAATCGTTCACTTAATGAACATGGAGATCACAATTAAGACCTAAACACGAGATCATGGAACAAACTTAAATGTCACAGTGCAGCGAACTGATACATGGAGATTTACAACTCTTTTGAAAAACGATTGAAGACTTTGAAACTTAAAACGATTTTGCAAACACTTGAAAACAAAGCTTTAAACTCAGAAATAATTTGTAAAGTTTCTCAATAAATGCCCTTAAAAGTCTTGGAAATAAATGAGAAATAAGGAGGTTATTTATAGAAGAAAAAGTATGTGAAAGATTCTAATCATATTTCAAAAGTAATAATCAGATTTTTAGGCTTAAGAAATCTTTCTATTTTTAAAGCAAAGAGTATCTTCCATAAAGTTTTATTGGAGATAAGTCTTTCTATAAAAAATTTGGGAAATATTATCTTCCATAAATCATGGAAAATAAAATATTATCATCCATAAATCTTGGGAAATAAAATATTATCATCCATAAATCTTGGGAAATAATATTTCAATAAGATTAGCTTTAACATCCAAATACACTCCTCTTGTTTTTCTAATTTAGAGTAAGTCAACCTTTTGAAAATAAGAGTTCTTTATAAAGATCAACACGTTTGACATTTTCGAAAATTCTCCTTTCGTTGTATCAGAAACCACAGTGACGTGCACTGTTGCATGATTTTGCAGTCACTTGACAAACTAAGAATGTTACACTACTTCATTTACAACATTCGACTTAGGCTAGGACTTTCTTCACCTTTGATCATCCTTGCACCATCCTTGAGAAATAATTGAGAGCTTCAAATGCTATAAATCATAACTAAGAAGCAAACCATTAAATGACAATGAAACTTGGCATCATCAACCAAGTGTGGTTCTAACACAAACATTTATAATAAAATTTACTATAAAAACACTAAAATTTGGACCAGACTTGGACGTGAATATTTCATATCTGAACCTTGGCCAATATACAAAAGATCTATGTCTAAGAGCAAATCATTTAAAAAAAATAAAAAAAAATTGTTGGATTTGTTTGAATTATCGTCATTAATACATGAATGTGAAGAGAGATCGTGAAATAATTGATTAATTTTAGGGAAATAGAGGTTTTAGATTGTTGGGTTACTTGAAAAAGAGTTGGTCTTGTGTAAAATCATTTTACGCTAAATTAGTGTAAAAAATCAGTTAAGACAAATATTCCCCTTTTCAAAACATGGGTAATTCACAAAGAAACTTTGGAGAGATGGTATCACAGTAAATTATTGAGAGATCTTTTTGTCATACCTCTTAATATAATTTCGTTCCATTTATATTATAAATTGTGACTCACAATGTCTCTTTTGTTTGCTACATGTTTTCATATTAGATCAGTTGTTACCTATTTCATCATACGAAGTAGATTCTAAAAATTTTTAATTAGTATCCAATTTTAAGTATAAGTACAGGTCGTACACATTTTATTATTTTTTGTTTTACCGTTTTTCCTTCAGTTTATATTTAATCTCTCAATAAGCAAAATTGTAAGGTTGTGTGATACTAACTTAGTGTAAAAGCGTGTTCTATAAGAATTAAAGTTTGAAATATATTTAGCTAATTGCATAAATTCCCCCCAATTTAATATAATGTATATTTTGTTAATAATATATTTATTATTTTTCATAAAAACCCTCCCGTGCAATTTTGCACGGGGTTAAAACTAGTATACTTATTAAAAGTCAATTCCTCAAATGTTCAAAAAGTTTTTTTTATGCCATTATGAATATGGGTAAAGTTTAAGATAATAGTAAGATTGTACAGTCCCTAAAATCAAAGTTATCTTACGAGATTGTCTTAACTAATTCATTGTTTAAGATAAAGTTTTAAATCTTTTATCTGAAACTAAAACTAAGATTGTACAAAATTATCGACGCTTAAATAATAGAAATACATAATTTTTTTGAATTGTATGTTACAGTAACGGATATTATAATAATTATTATATTTCAAAAATTGAAAAAAAAAATGATGAACATAAATCTCAAAGAGCAAAGTTTTACATAAAGAAATATTAATTTAGCGCCTGAAACATGAGAGGAAACATAGTGCAAGTATATATTAAATAATAAATATGAGTCGTAAAATCAAATGCATGTATAAAAGTATAAAACTCTAAGAAATTTAATTATATAAAACTCGGTTTAAAAATGGTATGAAAGTATGAAACTATAAAAATTAATAAAAAAACAATTTTTACATTATCAAACCTTAAAAATTGAATGAGGTATTTATCACGTAATGCATACAAATTGTTCCAATAAAGATGATTTTAATCCGAAAATCTATAAATTTAATCCGAAAAAAATGGGTTTGAAAGAGTTAGGTTGATTGCGCTTCTCAAATAAAGGTGTAACTAGTTTTAAGTCCGTGCAAAATTGCACTGGTATGTTATTTAAATTTGTTTTAAAATATATTTAATTAAAAGCATATAATTATAAGTAGAATTTAACTATAAAAATGAATAATATTAACGATACCTTTTACAAATAAAATCTATAAATAGTAGATAATTTCTTTAAACTACATTAATTATTAGATTAGTTGTACAGTTGTTATTATCGCAAATCAAAATCCTTTGGCCTCACTTACTTATGACAATAAAAAGTTGTTTGTTTCTGGCCAAATACAAAATTATAGGTGCGAACTTAAAATGACGATTGCTCCTAACTTTTGTTTCGTACCATATACAGAATTATACAAAACAACGTAAGAGTAAGTAGTGGTGTCATATGGCGGAGGCCAATGGCGTACCCCGTTACATCACTTGTGGTGATTAACACTTTTGATAACACCCCCATCCTGTAGGGGTACCTATTTTTATTTACTGGTCTCATTATTTAATGATAACTCATTTACCCTCCCATTTAGATTGTACATTGACCACAAGAGAAAGCTCGTTTTGCGATGGAATAGTCCGTCGCAAAATATGGTATTTCCGTCGCCAAAAACAGTTTTGCGACGAATTTGCGACGGATCATGTCCGTCGCAGATTTTCATCGCAAACAGTAGTTACTGCGACGGATTAGTCCGTCGCAAGTTATGTGCGACGGAATATCCGTCACCAATTGAAATAGTGACGGATGATAGGTGGCAGTCAAGTCAAACAATACGTCCACTTTTGCGACGGAAATTCCGTCGCAAAACTTGACTGACTGTTTGACTTGACTGCCACCTGTCTAGCCAAGCCAAAGAAACAGTCAAGTTTTGCGACGGAATTTCCGTCGTAAAAGTTGACTATTTCTTTGGCTTGGCTAGACAGGTGGCAGTCAATGTTTGCGACGGAAATTCCGTCGCAAAAACACCTGTACATTCCACGATGCACTGTTTTCCTGCATCCCTTATACGCGTTAAAACGACCAAAACCTGCAAATAACAAAAATTTTCCAGTAGTAAACGTACCACAAAGTTACTAATCTAACACAAATATTACTAATTAAAGGTGCATTTTAATTCGATTTTTTAGACATAAATTAAAGGATAAATCTCGATATACAATATTACTAATTTTAAATTTTAGGGCTTTAAAAAAACATTAACGTATAATTAATTTATGTAAAAGAATTCACAAATAAGATTATACATCCAGATATGTATGAGTATGGTACAACCAATACAAAACTAATTCCCATCTGAGCATGGTACAACCAATACAAAAGCTTGCTCTCTCTCTTCCCGTAACCCCTAAAACCCCCAAAAAAATTCCCATCTGAACCACCACAATCAGCCGCCACCATATGCCAACACTCAAGCTCCTTTATCTTCTCGGCCTCCGCCGGAGATGGGTCGACATCCTCGCTCATCTCCGGCGGTATGATTCCCCTTTGTTTTGTTGTGGTCCGTCTCATCGTCGACCGGTTGTAAATAATTAAGTGTGCTTCCCGCTCTTTCTGGCCGTGTGTATCCGTCTCGGTTCCTTGTGACCTGTTCTCTGGTCTGTATCTTGCTATCATCGGTGTACTCCTGCTCCTGAAATGGTTTGGATTGTCGTCTTTTATGGTATCGATTCCGGAAATGGAATGGTGATTTCATCAGTCGATTTGGTCCGGGTTCTTTATGTTACAGGTCTTGTCTAGTGTATTGGAGTCGGATTGGTGTTCCCCTTCCCCTCGTCCCTTCCCCCACCGTCCGTGTTTTTCAATCGGGTAAGGTTTTTGAGATGAAAATTATCAATACAAGTTGTTTTCTTTCCGTATTGTTGTTTCTGGATTAATCTAGTGTCTCCCCTTCCCCTCGCCCCTCCCCCCCACTGGTTTAGTCCAAATATGACATATTAGGTTTTCTCTTTTCTTGATTGTTTGGTTTTTTTCATCTCTACTGTCTCTGTATTGTTATCCGTCTTTTGGCTGGTTTAGAATCACCATTCTGCTGGTTTGGATCCGTTGATGACCCCCAGCCATATGTTTGTTGCTGGAGTCCTTGGCTGATTGATGCTTTATGCTGGTTGTGTCCGGGTGTTGGATTGGATTCGGCTCCTAATGTCTTGAGTGGGTGGCCGTTTATTTTTTGGGCTGTGTTTCGTCGATGCTTCGGGTCCCCTTAGGGTGAATCAAGTTGGGTTGGGCTGATATGAGTTTGGCTGTGGAGTTGGTTGGTGTTGCTGTGGTGGTTTTCTCTCCTCATGAAAAGACTTTGTTGAAATTGTAGGGGTTTAAATAATCCGCTTGCTCCTACAATTGCGAAGACTAAAATGCTTCTCTCTAGCACTTATTTTGATTTCTTGTTTTTATCTGAAACAAAGTGTAATGTTGAAGTAGTGGATCCTATGTTTCGTTCTTTTGGTTTTTCCCGAAGTATAGGAGTTGATGCTATTGAAACTAAAGGAGGTCTTTGGTTTGGATTCAGGGTAGGACTTAATGTAGTTTGTCTTGTTGCTTGTCAAAATTTCATCATCGTCAAAATTTTGCTATGTAATGGATCAGCTTGGTATTTGTGCCTTGTTTATGGTGAACCTGTTGCTCATAAAAGACCCCTGGTTTGGAATGAGTTAGGCTCATAGATCGACTCATTTGATGGACCTTTCTTACTCATTGGTGACTTTGATCAAGTTGATTATCAAGAAGATAAGTTAGGTGGGTGTAATAAGCGTATTGTAGGAGCAAATTTTTTCAGAAATTGGAAGGTTAAGCATCACCTTATGGACATTCCTTTTAAGGGTCCAAGATTTACTTGGTGTAACATGAGAAAAGACCAAAGTATTGTTTACGAAAGGCTTGACAAGGCCTATGGTTCATGGGATTGGAATAATATTTATCCTAACTCTGGGGTTATTCACTTACCAATTCAACTTTCTGATCACTCTCCTATTATTTTTGAAACCGATCTTTCTTCTTTCTCTGGTAAACGACCTTATAAATTAGAAGCTTGGAATTTTGAGTATGAAGAATGTATGGAGTTGATTAAAAAAGAATGGCAGTTCATTATCCATGGTTCCAGATCTTTTCAGCTTATTAGGAAACTTTCAAGGGTAAGGAATTTTATGAAGAAGTGGTCTATTTCTAAAAGAAATGCCTGGCGAGATAAATGGACTGAATTTGATAAAGAGCTTGAAAGTGGAATGGAAGATGTGGTTAATAATGGAGATTCTATTAGGTTTCTTTCCGCTCATCAGAGACACCATGAGTTTGCTACAAACTCGGCAATTTTTTGGAAACAACGCGCTAAAATTAAATGGGCTATTGACGGAGATACTTGTACCAAATACTTCTTCAATTCTGTTAAAGGGAGAGCCGGAAAAAATTTCATTGTGTGTATTAAGAACAGAGACCAAGAATGGATTTTCGATAAAGATGAAATTGAAACAAGTTTTGTTGATTTCTACTCTAAGCTTTTCAAGGAAAACGAAGGTACTGAGAGTTTTGATGAATTTTACTCAAGAGAATTCAATTTTCTTAGTGCTTCAAGAGATATTCTGTGCGAAGATGATCAAGTTTCTCTTGCTAAACCTTTCTCTAATAAGGATGTTAGAAGAGCGGTTTTTCAGCTCGGAGCACTTAAATCTCCAGGTCCTGATGGTATCCCCGCTATCTTCTTTCACAAGTGTTGGCACTTTATCAAAAATGAAGTCACAAACTCTGTTTTGGATATTTTAAATGGTAATCATATGCTTAAGGAGATAAACAAAACGTTTATTACCCTCGTCCCTAAATCTAATGGAGCGGAATCTGTGGAACATTATAGGCCGATAAGTCTTTGTAATGTGGTCATGAAAATTGTTACCAAATGCATTAAGAATAGACTTAAGGGATTTATGAGTAAATTAGTGGGTGATTTTCAGAATGCTTTCGTTCCCGGAAGATTTATTGGAGATAATGTGCTCATTTCTAATGAAATTTTCCAAAAAATTTCGTCTTCAAGGAGTGGTAAAATGGGGAGAATGGCTTTTAAAGCTGACATGAGTAAGGCGTATGATAGAATGGACTGGAATTTCATTAGAGGTACTTTGACTATGATGGGTTTTCCTGAAAGACTTATTACTCTCATTATGAAGTGTGTATCTACGGTCTCTTATGAAATTCTCATAAATGGAGTTCCTTCTCGAAGAATTATCCCAACTTGTGGCCTTCGTCAAGGTGATCCTTTGTCGCCTTATCTTTTTGTCTTATGTACCGAAATCTTATCACGGAATATTATTCAGCTTGAGAAGAAAAATTTGATCCGTGGTATTAAGATTAGTACTTCTAGTATCTCGGTCTCCCATTTGCTCTTTGCGGATGATTATTTGTTCTTCTCTGAAGGCAATATTGATAGTTGTGTTCATCTGGCGTCTACTCTTAACAAATACTGCATTGCTTCGGGTCAAAAGATTAATGATAATAAATCGGCTATCATGATCAGTCCAAGTTCTAGTCTATCCTATGCCTCTGACTGTATGAAGATTTTTAAAGTCTGTGGTAATTGCTCAATGGATTCTTATCTTGGGTTTTCTTCTGATATTGGTAATTTGGAGGCTGGAAGATCCAAAAAAGAAATCTTTGAAATCATTTTGGATAAGATTAGGTGTCGAATTTCAGCGTGGAATGGGATTTTGCTATCATCTGCTGGTAGATTATCTTTGATTTCTTCTATCCTGTCTTCCCTTTCTATTTACTTTCTATCGGTATTCAAAATACCGGTAAGTGTGACAGATAAGATTGATTCTATTCTGTCACATTTTTGGTGGGCGGGGTTGAAGAAATCGAAGTCTATTAGTTGGTGTAGTAAGCTTTTCATCAACCAACCAAAGGGCTTGAGGGGTTTGGGTATTCGTAAATCAAAGGAGTTTAACCAAGCGTTGTTAGCTAAGATTGGATGGAGGATGATCATCCACTCAAATTCTTTGATTTCTAGAAGTATTGGCGCTAAATACGGATTGCATTGTCTAAATGGAAATCTTACTTATAAGAAGAGTGTTAATTCTTCTTGGGGTTGGAAAAGTATTATTTGGGGTCTTCAGCTTATTCAGCCTTTTATTGCTTTGAAGGTTGGCCGTTTTTCTGAACTAAATGTTTGGGATTCTAAATGGGTTGATGGTGCTTCTCCTTTACCTCTTTGTCATGATCTTATTTCAACTTCTCCATCCCTAAAGAATCTTAAGGTTAAGCATTTAATTCAGGCAAATGGTTCATGGGACTCTAACCGGATCTGTATGTTTCTTGATTCTGATTGGGTTGCTAAGATTTTGGCGATCCCTTTGAGTTGTTGGGATTTTGAAGATTCCATTGGACGAAAACTGTTAGTGGATCTTATAATGTCAAGAAGGGTTATTCCATTGCTTTCAAACTCTCTTGGAATGCTCAGGCTACAATTAAAGATCTTAGTAGGGTTGGAACCGACTTAAAGATGTTCTTTAGAAAGAAACTTTGGCACCTTCCAGGTCCCAAGTCATGGATTATTCTGTTATGGAAAATTTTGACTAATTCCCTTGATGTGGGTGAAGGGTTCATTGGAAGGGGTTTTGAAGGTGATTTTAATTGTCATCTTTGTGACAGTCAGACTGTGGAATCATGTGATCACCTCTTTAGAGATTGTGTGTTTGATAATAAAGTTTGGGCTGGAAGTGTTTTAGGGATCCATGCTCATATCGGAAAAGAATTAAGTATCCAAACTTGGATTAAAAATTGGTTATCTCTAATTCAGAAACTTCCATATTGGGAATCGCTGGCTCTTTCCTTTCTTTGCACCTTATGGACTATTTGGGGGTGTCGATGTAAAAAGATCTTCCAAGAGGAACCTATCACACCTCATGAAGTTATGAAGGTTTATGAAAAATCCTATAGTCTGGTGTTAGAAGCTGAGAAAGTCAGAAGTGGTAGGCTGAATCCTCAAGGAGTGTTATTTGACCATCCTATCGATAATGAGTTGACTGATCTAAGAAACAGTATATCCTTTCCATTTATCTATGCTAAGGATTATTGTGACCAGTTTGAGTTGTTTGTAGATGCTTCGTGGTATAAAAACCTCTCCGCTGGTCTTGGCTGGGCTATCAGAAGAAAATCTGGTGAAGTGATTTTACAAGGTAACCGGTGTTTTGCTGCTCAAAGTGCGGACCAAGCTGAAGCTCTGGCCATTAGGGAGGGATTAGATGCTGCTTTGAAATATAATTTTGTTCATATCTCTCTTTTCTCTGATTGCCTGCAGGTGTTATCCCAAGTTCTTCAACTTAATCGGCCTCATCATAGAACGAAGATTATCATTGAAGACATTTTTAATATGGTTTATCGTTTCCACTGTATTTCATTTTGTTACGTTCCTAGAAACTGCAATATGATAGCTCATAGATTAGCTAAAGGAGCTATCCGCTTGTAACTTTAACTCGCTTTCCAATTGTCAAAAAAAAAAAAAATATATACAAATCTAATTTAGCTTATATGCAATCTTTTCAAAGCTAATTTTTTTTAGTTATATTTTAATATTTCAGGTGTCAAAATTAAAATCTAATTGAACTTATATGTATTATCTTTGAGTTTCATTATAATATATTGATCGGGCATGTCGCAAGCCCGATGCAAAGATAAATTATCCAGACTTGGCTAATAACAAATTAATGTAATTAGGGAAGTAGGGGTCGATCCTCAGGGAGATGGTGTTTCCTATAGAATGTGAAGTGTCTCGCAATTGGGTTCTATCTAATGATTTCTGGGTTTTTGGGTTTTTGATATCTAAACTAATATAAAGCATAAATGAAAACAAAATAAAAACAAATGAAAACAATAAAGCAACTAATGAAAAGCATCTAGGGAAATAGGTTCACACATGTAGATTGACATATTAATGAAATTGGATTTGGAACATGCAAATAATTCATTGTGAGTTCGTAAGAATGATGTGTTCATTACAATCATAGATCAGATGGTCTAGCAGGCTTTTTAGGCGATTTACTAGGTCTTAATCTACCATGTCATGCTTTGTCTATTCAATTCGCGTATTTATACCTTGGAAAAGAATTCCATTTTAGTCGATGATTTCCGGCCAGAAATTGTTAACTTTCGTTACAATCCAAACATGCATAGACACAATGTTTTAAAAGCACAATTTCTTTTATCCAATTAACATCTTTTAGTCAATCTAACATGGCTACCCTACACCCTAGAAAGGTGACTACTCACTCATGATAATGTCTAAATCTAAAATGATATTAACAATGAAAACTAGGATTGACATGTTTATTTGGTTTTTGACAATAATTTAAGACTCTTTATAAGGCGATAATAACGACGCTAATTGACAATCTAGGAAATGAAACAACGATTATAACGGTACTAAAATGAATCTAAGACAATATGTAAAGCGAATAACAATCAAATGGAAAACTATAAGAACTTTAAACAAGGGATAAAACAGAAATACCTATATGGCGATCAACAACGAAAGTGATAACAATAATAGAAAATCCTTGCACATAATAAACGATCCACCAATTACAACGCTTGAACCGCACAAAAGAGATTACAAGGATGAAATTCTTATTGATCTAAACTAATGTTTTGATATGAAATGGACAGAAATAAACTAAGAACTAAAGACTAAAGAAGAAGAAAATGAGAGAAGGGAGGCTAGTTCCCCCTCCTCCTAATCTAAGGAGAAATGTAAGAAGAGAAGAGAAGAGGATTGTAAGATGGATTGTGTTAGATGATATGATATGAGGGGCTAGAGCATCTATTTATAGTATTAGGGTTTCGTGGAGAAGAGGTCGGGCATTAAACACATAGGACAAAAGTAGGAAGAAGAAGCCGCCATGCTCGGATCAGCACACTTACCCGATCGGGTACACACTTACCCGATCGGGTATGTGGTCTTCTGGAAGCTCTTGACTAACGTTTCATCTTCCTTTGATTTGACTTGACTTCCAACATCCCCCTTGACCTCTTGAGTCGGGTTTGTTGATAGGGTTTGATGTAAAGCGATGAATTCTTCCGCCTAATTGATTGATCTTCCGACAACTACGAAACTGTCTTTGCTTCTTCTCTCCTTTGAATTAGTGAGCCTTCTTGAAATGCCTTTCACTTGGTCAAGCTTACTTCCTCAAATCGTCGGGTTCTAGGCAAATGCTCGGGAATATAGAAAAAGGGCGTAGAAACGTCACTTTCCCTACAAAACAAGTTAGAACATAGGAATTCGCCTAGAAGACGATATTAGCTCATAAAATAGCTTAACAAAGCACAAATGACATACAGAACCGAGCTAAATTGGGGGTTAAAATCATACAAATATTCACTTATCATATATTGAGTTTAAAGTTTATATAAGATTCTTTTCAATAAAGTTCGTAATCTTCATTCTATTAAAGTAGAAACATTTACTAAGCCCACATTGCGCCACGTCATCAACATAGTACACCTTTTACACCTTTTCATTTCACTTTTTCAGTTTTATTTATTCCTGTCTACTTTAATTGCAGTAAGTGTATTGTACATCTGATGTACTATCACAGATAATGTAGTTTTTGAGCTTTACAATAAAGTTTTTGAGTGTAGTATTAAAAATTATGAATTTTTATATAAAGTTTTTGAGTTCATTAATTTGAACATTAAACTCAAAAAAATTACAATAAAACTCAAAATACATCACATATAAGATTTAAAATATAATTTATAAACTTTAAAAAGCTCGAAAAAAATGCATAAAAACTCAAATTTATACTAGTCTGAGGTAGTACATCCGATGTATAATCCTTTTTCCCCTTTAATTGGGGTTATTGCAGTCATGTGAAATTTAATTATGTTGCCATCGTTAATCGTTAATTTCCTAATTTAATTACATTTGTTAATTTGTTGATTTTTTATTTAAGTACATAAGAAAATAAAAAATTTGATTATTTAAAAACATATTTTGAATATTCCCACATAGTACAGTAATAATAAACAAATTACACGCATAAATAAATTACATAACTTACATTGCTAATTTATAAACAAATTACAGCAATAACTTAATTAAATTGGTGAATATATGGCTAATTAAAAAATATAAAAAAAACCTACCTAAATAATAATTACATGAGAAATAAGAAACCACCAAAAAGAAATATATATATATATATATATATATATATATATATATATATATATATATATATATATATATATTTGTTAGACTACATAAATACAGTCACCACAATGATATTACAAATATACACGAGCGTTACGATTTTCAACACATTCATTTAGACGACAAAAACATAATTATTGACAATACAATTATTTAATTATTGTTTCTCCCACACCCAAAATTACTGTTTGGCAACAGTAGTTTTCCAAGTTGTCAAAATGTCAAAATTCATCAGGTTGTGTATACACAATATTACGAGACCATCACAAAGTTACTAATACATATGGGCCACTATTTGTGTATTAATAGCCTAATTTGTTAAATTTGTGATTTGTGATATAAGAAGATTTTCCTTCTGGAGTATTAAAGTAAGAACATTTCTTGCATTTTGGTGAAGCCACCTCATTCTCATTTCACCCTTTAACCATCTAATGATGTCATATGACATCATCCCACTATCTATTTTCTATTTTCTAAAACAATTGCATTTGTTTTTACTCCCACATCGATAATCAAAATTTATATAAATGCGGAATATTTAATGTTCATTTTTTCACCAATTTAGATTACAAAAAAAATCATATTTTATATTTTTATAAATTTACTGCATACTCTTTATTAAAACTAAAATTTTTAAACATATTTTTTAAAACCAATTCTTATCCTCTATTTAACTATATATAAAAGCATATACATTTTTCATGCTTCATTAAGCCAACTTTTTCCTTTGATTTCAACTGCTACTTTCTACCGTCTATTTTTTTTAAGTAATTCAAGCACCCTATAATCTTTAAAATACATACTCCCTCCCTCCGTTCCATAATATAAGTGGTTTAAGTAAAGATTAAAATTTTTATTTTATAAGTCGTTTTACATATTTCTATATATTAAATATTTTTTTCATTTTTCAAGACACTAACAATTATGACCAAGAGCTAATTTAAGCCATTTTATTGATGGAAATACTTAACTTTTCAAATTTTCAAAGAGCATTTATAGTACACAACTACTATAATACACCATTTTCCAATACTTTCTTAATTCTTAATTATAAAATAATCTCAAACGTCTTATATAATGAAACGGAGGAAGTCAATTATACACATTACATAAATTATATATATAACGTAAACTGCAAAACCTACATATTACACAAACGTAAAAAAATGGCATTTTATAAAAACTTAAAAATGACATGTAGCGTAAATCACATATAGTTTCAACTTTTTTGACAATAACAATGTTTTAAAGGCATCCCCGCGCAATTTGCGCGGGTTTAAAACTAGTATGTACATATAAGCTAAAACCCTTTATTATAAAGCTCAAATTCTATATAACGGGTTGTATAGTCTACTAATTGGATATATCCAAAGTTGTACTTTTAAAAAGGATTATATTTATTTTTGATTTATTAAGTAGAGTTTATGAATGGATAAAAAAATATCTCCATTTTTTGTTCCACTTTTCTTTTTTCACCATTTTTTTATCTATCTTCTCATATCTCTTTCTATCCGTCTTTTCCACATTTTTCTCACATTTTTTTACCACATTACCCTAAGATATGTCGGAGCACAATTTCTCATTTAAGACGGACATTAAGTTTAAGATGGGTCAAATACATAACGAATTACCTCACTTGTTGCCTAAAATTTCCAAATGTTTTTTCTTTATGACCACCATAAGGTTGAATTTGACCTGTCTTAATTCTAAGACTGATAGTGTCGTCTTAAAGAAGACTTATTGATACGAAAACTACTCCAAAAGAATAAGGTTTGTTAACTTGCAGCGGAAACAGTTTCAAAGAATAATAAAATAAAGGATATTTGCTTTGAAATCCGTCAAGATCTCAAAACAATGGGATATTTGCTCGAACTAGACCTATAATTCGAACAATGGTGATTGAATCGCAAGACCTATTGCTATCAATCGTGTCAATGTCTGAAACACGTCAAACAAAAACAAGGTTGGAACGAAACGCGTCGATCCTATGTTTACAAAACTTGCAAACACCAAAAGGTTCAGCTTTAATTTTTATTCATTCAATGTCTTCTAATAAGCAATACATATGACTTCTATTTATACTAGCTCTTAACCTACCTAGTTGCCTTATTTTAATCTAACCAGATTTAGGAAATAAACTAGACTCCTAAATAAACAAGGAAATAAAATACTACTATTACAATTAGGAAAACTAATAATACCGGTTTTAGGAAACCCTTTATTCAGCCTAATAATAATAACATTATCTTATTTGATTCCTATTCCGAGTTGAATTAAAAATCCGCGAGCCTTGTTGGACTTTGTAACAGTCCCTACGACTGTTGCTTCGGCCTTGACCATCTCATCATTTTTGGATCATCCCCTCCCCCTTCGAAAGGAATTGTTCTCAATTCATGTAGTCTCTCAATCCACCGGGATCAAAAACTAACACCACAAACTTTGAAGCGAATTGAAAGACGAAAACAAAGAACAAGCTTGAATTTAACAACGAGCCACTTTGTACGCAAGGCTGCAACACTCTTATCCTTAGGGACTTCAAAAATCTCTTGTGCCAAACCATCTTGTGCCTTCCTCCCCTCTACCCTCCGTGCACAAGCATAGGAAATTTATCACAAATTTCATTATCAAACCAGTATTTCAAACATGACGATTTCCTCTTAGTTGTTGTGTAATTCTTCACTTGGACCTCGATAAGAGAACAAGTTGATTGCTCTTGCATTTCAATAGAATCAGTCATACTTTTATTTAGCTTGGCAATCAGACCGAACTCATAACCATCATCCGGTAATCCAATTCCATCCTGAAAAGCAGGTGGGTAACACAATGTCTTAGAGCCAGTAAGTACTGCTTCCTCATCACCATAATCGTCAAAAATAGGAGGCAATATCGGATCAAACATCACCTTCTTTTCGTAGATCCCTTCAATTGAGAAAACTTCCAACATGTCTTTTTTTTTCTGGGTGAATAGTGCACGACGTGAACAGTAATGTTTTTTTAAAAAAAAAAAAAAAAAAAAAACTTCACGCCTTGAATAACAATCGACTAGAACCGTGCTCCTGAGATGAGTAATCAAAACCGATTTACCCTCAAACTAACTCGCTCGAATTTAACCCTTGAACTCTAATTGCAATCAGATATTCAACTAAAAACTTGGCTTTGACACAATCAGGACCGTCTAGATTTAGGGAAATCAAGAGCCGAAGCTCTGATACCACTTATGATACGAAAATTACTCCGAAAGAATAAGGTTCGTTAACTTGCAGCGGAAACAGTTTCAAAGAATAGTAAAATAAGGGATATTTGCTTTTGAAATCCGTCAAGATCTCAAAACAATGGGATATTTGCTCGAACTAGACCTATAATTCGAACAATGCTTAGTGAATCGCAAGACCTATTGCTATCAATCGTGTCAATGTTTGAAACGCGTCAAACAAAAACAAGGTTGGAACGAAACGCGTCGATCCTATGTTTACAAAACTTGCAAACACCAAAAGGTTCAGCTTTAATTTTTATTCATTCAATGTCTACTAATAAGCAATACATATGACTTCTATTTATACTAGCTATTAACCTACCTAGTTGCCTTATCTTAATCTAACCAGATTTAGGAAATAAACTATACTCCTAAATAAACAAGGAAATAAAATAATACTATTACAATTAGGAAAACTAATAATACCGGTTTTAGGAAACCCTTTATTCAGCCTAATAATAATAATATTATCTTATTTGATTCCTATTCCGAGTTGAATTAAAAATCCGCGAGCCTTGTTGAACTTTGTAACAGTCCCTACGACTGTTGCTTCGACCAATCTTGACCATCTCATAATTTTTGGATCACTTATTGATGTTGGAGGATTGGATTAGAGGGGTAAAATCAATATTCAAGTCTTAGTTGAGTGATCTTGCGAGATTGTCTTAACTAACTCATATCCCTTTTATTTGAGTTATCTTGCGAGAGTACTTGTCTAATTCAAGTTTTAGTTGTTAATCTTGCGAGATTCCACAACTAATGCATATGTTTTAATAGTGTTTTTGTTCCGCTGCAACATTATCTCTAAAATGTAAAATAGTGACTTTATTTTACATCAGCCAGTCAAGAAAACATTTAATTCCTTATTAACTTGTCCGTTGTATATTCACAAGGGATACATGGCATATGAATGGTGATGTTGACGATACAAATGGTGTGCTGATAGAGAGTAGACCTGGCAAAAATAACCCGACCGAAAAGACTAAGCACAACAAGAATCAGGTCTGATACCGATTGTTTAAAACGGTCATTAAATGTAAAAATCGGTCGGTAAAACGTCTCACTGATCGATTTTTCCTCCTTAGCGTACGCGTCCGATAAATATCGGTCGGTAAATATGGTCGGTAAATGTACATTACCGATCGACTATGTAGTTGGTAACATAAATTTCGGTCGTTGCCATGACTGAGTTGACTTGAGATCCAAAATTGATCTGAATTATAACCGATAATGTGATTCAAAACCCGAATTGACCCGACCCGACCTGATCCGAAATTGGAGTAGCTCAAGAGGATGGTCTTTTACTCTTTTAATTGCTTGTTTTATTACTCTCAATAAAGCCTAATTACTAGTTTTAATTGGATGTACAAATGTTATGGATAGCCAAGAGTTTTTCTCTGTTTCTTTGGCTATATCGAGGCTAGTTATAAGGTGAATAAGATAATCCAAGTTTGAAAAAAAATCAGAAAGTCTTTTTTCAAATTTAATTCTTGCTTGCTTAGCAATTATTGTTTTCGCTTATATTCAACGCGTACTGAATATTAGCACGAGCGTTCTCAATAGGTCTTGGGTCCGTTCACCATTGGCGAATATAGGTATAGTTCATCAAATATCCGTCGCCAAAATACTCGGTTACGGATCCTGTTTTAGCAGTGTTCAGTTTGTTCGTTTCCGCTCTTATAATTCGCATCACGACCTGACCCGACCATTACTCGAATTTAGTTGACCCGAAACTATCCCAACGACCCGATTCGAAACCACTAACCCGAAAATGACCCGACAAAATATAACTCTAATTGAACAAAAGCACTTAAATTGACTAATTTAAAAGCACACTTAATATGATTTACGTTAAAATAAATGGTGATTTAAAAAAATTAAACTAAAATTAGGTAATAATATTAAATATACTTTTTGCTCTCTTAATCATGACCCGAACCCGAAATAACCATATTCGACCCAAAACTAACCCGATCAACATACTCGAAAAACATCTTAAACTCGAAACAACCCGACCCGACCCAAACTAACCCGATAATATAATAGACCCGAACCGAATTGGCCCAACGCGAATCCGGTTTGATTGACCCGTTTAGCGGGTTTAATAGAGAGTGATCCCACAAAATGATGTCAAACTAGCACATGAGTTACCATAATAACCACAAGAGTGTATCCTTGATGATTCATTAACAAACTATGCCCAAGTGGAATAAGCCTTAGGTAAATTGTCTGATTATTCTACTACATAATATTCTGCTATCAATTGGTTGATGACATTAGATACGAAGAATTCCTATCTTGATCAGACCTGTGAGACCGGCTCTGTATCTCTGTGTCGCTTCCATGTACAGCAGGTAACAAAGACTCCCACTGCAACAGATAATATAGCAAAGTGAACACAAACTTGAATCCAAACATCTTCCGTCTTGCAATCCATTTTGAATGCGACAATGGCAGTCGCTAAGGACCCTGTAGCAGACAGAAGAAGGCTGATGCCATCATATACTTGTAGTCTTGATTGTGCTTGTTCTTTTTCGAGCTTGACGATACGCGCCTGAAGTCTAGCAATGTTTTCCTTGTCCGCCTCATGTTCAAGCTTGAGGATACGCGCCTCAAGTCTAGCAAGGTTCTCCTTGTTCCCCTCTTGCTCGAGCTTGATGATACACGCCTCAAGTCTAGCAATGTTTTCCTTGTTCCCCTGTGAATCAGTTTATATAATAGACGGAATAATAAAAATTATATCAAGTGTGCAGTTGACTTTCTTCATTTAAAGAGGTACAAAACTACAAACCTTTTCATTTGTGTCAATTCTGGCTGAAAGATGCTCAGTAACAAGTTCAAAACTCGTGGCCAGCTTATCTACTTCATCTTGCATAGACTTCAGCATAGACGACATGGTTGCAGCACCCTTCAGTGCAATGACCTCACGTTCGAGCAATTCTTTCTCTTCATTAGCCTTCATTAAACATCACTACAACAATTTAGAACTTGGGCCACGATAAAATTCGTGGCGCAAGTGCTAAATTTCCGTGGCTAAAGCATATTGCCACGGGAATACCTTTCGTGGCCCAAGTGGCCGTGGCCCAAGGAATAATAATAATAATAATAATAATAATAATAATAATAATAATAATAATAATAATAATAATAATAATAATAATAATAGTAATAATAATAGTAATAATAATAGTAATAATAATAGTAATAATAATA
>JAIUZE010072355.1:0-20162 GCA_022085475.1 Heliosperma pusillum | reverse complement strand
CCCTAGTTCTCCTTGAGAACCCTATGGATTTTCTAGTAGGCTATCCAATGACACTCATGTGGATTAGTTTGTTATAGGCTTGTCATGCTCCTAGCATACAATTCATTTAGGTATGTGTATGTAATGGCATACATGATTTGTCTCATGTGATCAACAACTTTTAGGTTCAGTGGATGACTATGACCCTTTCATAGTGATCCCACTTTTATCAATATAAATAACCTACTTTACTTGTTGAAATAGATAAAGGGTCGTATCGATATAAGACACTTTTTCAAATGCCAAGCTAAAATCTTCTATTCCACAATAGATTTTGATTTTAGTATACATGTTGCCCTCTTTCATCCAATCATTAAAATCCAACGATTTCTTTTAAAAAGGTAATGTGAATACGTCACTTACAATGAGTGATATGGCATTCACGTGGAAAACAATTTCTCCCACTGAACTTCATGTCTTTACATTATAACTTTAACTCCCACTTTGTAACACCCGCAAATGTACCCTATATTTTTATAGTAAAAATATTATACGGATACTTTTCAGCGAATTTTAGTTTTAGTCTAGAATTTAATTTCCCGTGTCTATTTTAGAAAATCCGAGTTCGTTTTCGGACTTTACGCGAGATTCCGAGTAAGTTACGTCTTAAGACGTTTTTGGGCTTTTTCTCATGTTTTCCACTTACTCCTTCATATACTCCCTCATAACCCTAACTCCCTCACATTCAATATTCTTCTTCCACACCAAGTAAACACCAAAAACCCTAACCTCCATATTTGCTCAATTTAATATCGATTCTACTCCTTTGTTTCTCGCTCAAATTCGCTAAGGTTCGTCTTATTCTTCCCCTCTCATCGTCCTCTATCTTATTTGGTAATAAAATTACCGTCTTTCTCGCTTTTCAATTTATCCGTCTTTCTCAAAGGTGAGTTATATTCATCTTTTATTATATAATTGTAGGTGGAGACTTTCTAGACCCCGACAAAGATTACTATCTAGTGGAGGAAGACTTAGAAATCGATTAAAGACGCATAAAGGTAACGGTGAAGGGTTACTCGATATCATTTACGTGTTTTAATGTGTTTTCTATGTTAGAAATCGTATTTAGAATAAGGTTAGTAATCATAGGAATTGTGTTGTTGATGATGGTTGTTGTTAGTTGATAATTGATATGAGAATTGATGGTTTGTGATGATAAATAATGATTGTTGTATATTGAACCTTAGTGAAAATTGGGATTTTCGTGTATAAAGGAACGTGTGCCTGAGACAGGACGCTGGCAGCGTCGTGAGGACGCTGGCAGCGTTGCCTGGCGCTGGCAGCGTTTCTTGTTGCCAGTGTTTCCCCAAATCGACCCTTTGAATTCTAGTCCCGCCTTGACTTTCTTTGACCCTTTGGACTTGGTCTTCTTGCATTGATGATTTGTTTGTAGCCCACTCCAAATTGTCGGGTTTGGGTCTCGGGTCTCCGGTTTGACTTTGACTTTTGTTGACTTTCGGGTTTGACTTTGAATATTAATGTTTCAAATATATGATAATCCCTTCGCTTGTATCGCATGTTTTGTGACGGTTTTTGATGTGTCCCATTTTGAGTCAGTTTTACAAATGTTACGGTTTGAGGGCTAATATTCTATGTGCTTTGTACTCTCATCCCCTTGGCTACCTCCACGTTCGTAAGGCTGGAATGTCGGAACGGGGAGTGTATCCTTACTGCTTAATTGCATGTGTTAGTGGGCATATGACGACGTTGTTGGGAGACGAACGCTTTGCGTTGATCGACCCGGCCGTCAAATGTTGTATACTTGCGAGGTGGTGTCATTGCATGTAGCGTACCGCTTGTTGTGAGGCTTGTGCTCTTTTCCGCCTCTTTCGTGAAGGTTGACCGAATTTGGGGAACTCGGTGTCTATGATTGACCGAGTCTTGGATGCGAAATGTCATCGCTTGTCGAATCGGAAAATGGTTTATTCCGAGAGTCTGGCCAGGTTTAGACTAGGACCGGGTATTTATATCGTCGTCCTACCAGGAGGAAATTAGTCTACATAAACGAAATGTAGCATCGTGTATGCGTTCAGGGAAATGTTGTATCCCGTGGATGCCTTTTAATCATACTTGCATGTACACGGTGCTAGTGCGTGTCATTTACCGTGAGATATGTCGTCAACGTATTGTACGTTTGAATGGATGATTATATGATTGATTACTTGTGATCGTTGGATGACTTGGCATGGTTTGTTTGTCGAGTCTCAATCTTATCAAACTTATGCCGCTAACGGTGAGATGCAAGCCCTAGTGAGAGTGTATGGTTGCCTAAGAGTGTCATCCCCGAGTCATTCTATATCATGATGGTTACTGATTTGTACTTCCTTGCTCTATAATCGTATATATTGAATTGCCCTATATATCCGTCTCTATTTCAATGTTATCTAGATATGCATGCTTCTTTGACAACCTCTCGAATGCGGACCCATTAAAACAAACAAGCATGTGAATTAAATAGCGGAAATATGAAGTTTTAAAAAACTTTTATAAATGCAAGGAAAGAATACGATGAGTGTCAAATATTACAAACTAAAGTACGAATTATACTACATCAAGAGACGAAGTCTCTCCAAAATGTTAACAAGTAAAAGTGTTTAGCAAACAAGCTAAAATCGTATAGAGGTGTTTTAATCCAGGGACAACGCCCGCTAGCTCACACCCGAACCCAAAATACCACAAGCAAAAAGCCATCCAATCAAGCAACCTGTTCATCCATGAAAAACATGAACGCCACAGTCAGTGGGGAGTAACTCCGGGTTCTCCCAGCCATATCACATTAAACGTACATTAAAGGAAATACAAAAGTAGAAGCATGAATATATAGATATACATGTGAAATACGATAAGGATAGATAGGCAATTCGATATATAATGATAAGAGCATATGAAGTACAAACCGTAACCATCATGCTATTGATAGACTCGGGGAAGACACCCTTAGGCAACTATATACTCACTAGGGCTTACATCTCACCGTTAGCGGCATATACTTGATAAGATAGAAACTCGACATATAAACCACGTCAATCATCGAATTCATGCAAGAGTCCAACTCAACGTTCACATATAATTCAACTTACAAACAACCGTCCAATCATACAAATATAACCACATATTCTCTCACGGTTAATGGCACGCACTAGCATCGTGTACAATAGCAAGACAAGCCAATGGAAGCTCACGGAATAAGACATTTTCCGGAACCGTATACGATAAGACGTTTCGTATACTCATGACCTAGACAAATAAGTTCACGGGATAAGACGTTTCCCGGAATCATGTACGATAAGACGTTTCGTACACAAAAGACTCTAATCCTCTCGGTAGGACGACGATAATAATACGGTCCTAGTCTAAACCTGGCCAGACTCTCGGGATAAGACATTTCCCGATTCGACATGTGGTAAGACGTTCCACATCCAAGACTCGGTCAATCATAGAAGCCGAGTACCCCAAATTCGGTCAACCTTCACGAAAGAGGCGGAAAGAGATCTATAGTCAAAAGTCAAGCTAGTACGCTACATGCAATGACACCACCTCGCAAAGATACAACATTTGACGGCCAGGTCGATCAACGCATTGCGTTCACCTCCAAACAACGTCGTCATATCCCAACTAAAACATGCATACAAGCATCAAGGATACACCCCATCGCTCCGACATTCCAGTCTAACGAGTATAAGGGTGTAGCCGGGAAATGAGAGTACAAAGCACATAGGAAATTTGTGCTCAAACCGTAACATGTGTAAAAACCGACTCAAAGTGGGACATGCCAAAAACCGTCACAAAACATGAGAATAGGGAATCATATAAGTTTAAATATGATAAACATGAGTCAATACATGATACATAAGCATTAGAACAAGTTTATGATGCATAATAAATAAAAACATAGATAACCTCTCCAAAACAACGTTGTTTGGAAACCAACGAAAACGAGGGTCCACTTCAAACGGTCATAACTGGAGTTCTAGATATGAAAATGCAGAAATACCAAATGGAGGTGATAGCTTATCTTCTTACGGTTCCAACGGGATGTCACAAGCCCAAAACAAACAAGTAACGAAGGAGATATGATCATTTTACGAAAAGGGGTCAGTGAAGGAAAATTGCAGTCGGCCGCGCCTAACGCAGCCTGCGTCACCACGACGCAGCCTGCGTCCTACATGGGATTCAGGGACGATCAATTTCCAACAAGTTACCAACAACAAAATCCTCATTTATCATCACAAACCATCAATTCTCATATCAATTAACAACTAACAACAACCAACAACAACAACAACAACAACACAAGTCCTAAGCATACTAACCATAATCTAATTACGATTACTAGCCTAGAAAACACATAAAACACGTAAATGATATCGAGTAACCCTTCACCGTTACCTTTTCGCGACTTTAATCGATTTCTAAACCTTCCTAGTCTCCACCTACATACAATTAGATAATAAAAGATGAATATCATTCACCTTGAGAAAGACGGAAAGTTTGAAAAGCGAGAAAGACGGTAATTTTATTACCAATACGGATAGAGGAAGATGAGAGGGGAAGAATAAGACGAACTTACGTGAATTTGAACGAGTAACGAAGGAGTAGCGACGAATCTAAGACGGATAAAAAATGGAGGCTAGGTTTCTTTGGTTTCTTAGTGAGGAAGAAAGAAGATGTTGAGTTGTGAGGGAAATTAGGTTATGAGGGGAGTATATGTAGAGTAAGTGGAAAAAAGTCAAGAAAAAGTCAAAGTCGCCTTAAGACGGGATTCACATGGAATCTCGCGGAAATTCCAAATACGAACTCGGAAATTCTAAATTCGACTCGGAACATTAAATTCCAAATTAAAACTAAATTTCACTGGAAAGTATCCCTAAAATATTTTCACTATAAAAATAGGGTACATTTGCGGGTGTTACAGCCCAGCCAAAATCCGGCTGACCTCCAAACCAGCTCTAGCGACAGCCCACCAGTTGTCAACGTCATCCTTCATGTAGTAGGTAGCAATGTTCACCTTCTAACCATCAGGACACTCAGTAGCAAGAAACAGCTTCTCGATCTCCTGAATCCAAGCTTCCAAAGCAATAGGATCATTAGCACCATCATAGGTAGGGGGACGGTGTCGAGCAAAGCGATCACACACAGACTGCTGTGGGCGGTTATTGTTGTTGTTGTTGAGATGAGTGGTAAATCCTTGAGCCATAGATGCTAGCCCATCCTCAAGCCTTCTGATGCGTTCGGCATCGGCCTCATTAGTGTAAGTCCTAGACCTCTAATTAGACTCCTTTAATTAGTTCATTAAATTACATTAACTTAATGATTTAGGATCTAGTTATCATGCATGCAAATATAAAAGCATAAAAGAAAAGATAAGATGAAAACATCCTTACATTGGGAATTTTCGGTTCAATATGGGCACAATAAGAACTCTTTCTTATTGTTCTTGAGCATGAAATTGATAGATGATCCTCCATAAAACAACCTCCAAAGTAGAAGGTCTCCTTCTAGTTGCACCCAAGATTAAACCCAAATAATCTTACCTTATTATTAACTAGATAATAAGTAAGATAAATACTAGTAATATTATTGTATTACTACACTAGTAATATGGTATGAATATTAGTTTGCATGTGAGTTTTAGAGAGATGTTGGAGGTTTTAGAAAGAAGTAGAAGGAAAAACAAGAATGAATTAGAGAAGAAAAATGAACAACAAAATGGCCTATTTATAAGCAAATGGCCGGCCCTCTACAAGCTTTTGTAGATGATTTTTGTTCTTATTTTATTCTCATGCAAGGTGGTGGAGTGTAGTATTAGTTGAAATGATTTTGGTGTACTATTCATGTCATAATCACATGTGATTTGTGAGCATGAACAAAAGCAACCATCATCACCTTACCACTACTACTTGACCGGCCCCTAGTGGCCTTATATGGTCCATTTTGATTTTTTGATATTTGTCCCACAAACACTTATAATCATATGCTTAATTATCTTGTATAATTAAGTGTTAATTTGATCATAAAACAATTATATGACTCAAATTAATAATAAATATACACTTAACTTTTAAGTGATATTTTACCATTATATCAATATATAATGGATCCCACAATGGCCAGTTAATTTATTTTACAACTCCTTGTAAATATAATTAACTAATTACCTCTACCTCAAAATATATGCATAACCTCAGCTAATTTAATGAATTAACGATTAATTATTAAATTAAATCTTATTTAATCGTATTAAAATAAGACCTAAAATTTATTCAGTCAGTTATCGTATAATTGACTAATAAATTTAAGTGAAATGAGTTCCTAACTCAATTTCCAATAAATAACTCTCGTAACTAAACATACATATCAAATATATATGTAATGCTCTAATTAAACTGTATCGCATACAAATAATTAGTATTCTATTTGGGTCTCATCCTATAGGTGTGACCTAAAGGGATCAGTTGATTACCGCCGTCATACGACAATAACGTCAAACTCTAGTCAGCCAAGCGTTACCGATTTACGTTAATCAACCGACGTGGAGTATCAAAATATACTAATCATGCCACGTATATTCCAAATGAGATTTACTATATAAATGCACTATTGTGGAGGACACTTACTCCAACAATTAGCATTTCTGTTTCCAGTTCCAGTGCGCACCATCTGTAAAACAGAAGTTTGTTTTCTAGTGGTAAAACTAAGAACCACTTTAGGTAACTACTCGTACACTCTACAAATATTACCAACTAGTTCTTATTGGTTTCTACTCCATTTACTCTCACTCATTTATTAATCCATTTAATTTAGTCATTTACTAAGCGAGAGTTGGGAGCGTGTTCGCTCTGATACCAACTGTAACAACCCGGATTATTGAAACAAAAGAAATACCTTAATAATAAATAATCCATCAGAGTACAAAGATGAATAGGGTCAAGCTGGCGGAAACACCTGACCAATCCGGATCGATACTCAAATCCAAAACTAAACTAATACATTATTAATATTCTCAAACTAGATTAAATCCCTAAACGATTTATTTATCTTGCCACAAGTCTCTCCATCCCAAGCATCCATACAAGTATCAACCAATTCAACCTGAGAATGGGGGTCGATAATCAGTCGGGAGTAACTAGGTGCTCTCCCAGTCATGTTTACAACAGGCTAAGCATAACAACAATCCATAATAGAATAAGTAGATCAATTGTAACATGAGAAATACCACAAGAAATTAATTGCAGTAACCAAGACAAACCTCGAACTTTGACACAACTGACATGACGAATCAACTCTAGATGAGCACAACATACCAAACAGGTACAATACGACCCACACACATACCAAAGGCACAAAGCTAGCAATAAGCATAGCGAATAGAGCGAACGCCCGTTAGAGCGTATAACGCACTGCCTCTAACTGCTAGAGCGTATAACGCACTGCCTCTATCTGATGGAGCGTATAACGCACTGCCTCCATCGGGTGTAGAGCGTATAACGCACTGCCTCCATAGTACTATGTATGGCGTATAACCACTGCCCATATGTCTAAGACTTGGCCAGACCCTCGATACATTAACTGTACATCGAACAAAACTCGGGGACCAGACCGTATAACGAACTTCCTCTGATACCCCTCTTAACATAGACCATAAAACCTAATCCCCGAAGGGTAGCGTTAGTTCATTCCGATAGTATATAACTGATACTATTGTCATCTATTCAACCAGCAACAAACAAATGCACAGTATAACTGACTGCACAAATCAATGCGTGAACAACGTCACGACTCAACTCAGGAACAGTACTACTGACTGCCCAACAATGCGTGAACAACGTCACGACTCAAGCCAAGAACAGTATAACCGACTGTCCAACAATATAGGAATAAGAATAACCAATAATATAAGCAAACATAGCGTTACAGTCCAACTAACCATTACACCACACATAAACAAGCACAAGTGACCAAGGTTATAGTATCTTGACCTATAACATTACACCTCAAAAGTCATATTATAGTTCGAGTTACCATAACACCAAACACAAAAGCATATAACATCCAATGTTATAATGCCTCCAACTGTAACCTTTATTTAACCCTAGTGAAGTAATAGTAACCCCAGCTATAACTTTGGTTAAGCTTGTCAGGTTATAGTATCATCAACCATAACCTATGCTTAACTCTAGCAGAATTATAGTACACCACCTATAACCTTAGTTAAGCTTGTCAGGTTATAGTATCATCAAAAATAACCTTCACTTAACTTCAGCAAAGTTATAGTACCTTTAGCTATAATCTTCACTCAACTTTAGTGAAGTTATAGCACTTCAAGCTATAACCTTAGTTATACGTGCGAGGTTATAGTATCATCAACTACAACTCTCTTCCATCACAGTTAGTCCTCTATAACACCATCATCGAGGGGTCGACTCCACGGTATAAACCGTCATGTCACCGCAACGAGTCTTGTTATAGTACATCGCACCATAACGTCATTTTCTAAGGTATAGTCTAATATACTATAACCTTACGATGTAAACCAAAACCCTAATTCTTCAAAACAACCAAAACCCTAGGTGATAAATCACCAAATCCTAGCCTCCCTCTCAAGAGAGGCCACGGCCAACATAAAACCCTAGGCCGCCACCGTTGGGGCGCCTAGGCCATTGCACACGGCACCACAACAACGCCACTAGGGTTGTATCGCGCAACCCTAGATGACACAAATAATATTATATAAAAGAACATATAATAAATACAATTAAATGCATATAATATTACACACAATACAATTAAATCATACATACACCATTATATCATGTAAATCACGCTTACTTTCTATAAACATAATTAAAGAAGAAAACCTAGTTACCTTTTTAGCAAAAATCTACGATAAATCCTCTTCTAGAATATAATAATCTTTCTCCGGATTGTCCACGAAGCCTTGACCATCATCATCAACACGTGTCAACAATAACAACGATCCTAATTAATAATATAGCGCATAAAACTACGTAAAGATGGAAATAAAATATAAAACTTACAACAATTGTAGAATAGATTGGCTAGGATCGATCTAGGAACGAAGATGAATGATTAATGATGAAGAAAAGGGGAAGGGGAGGCATGAAACCCTAGGGAAAGGGGCTACCACTACACGGCACAAAGGGAGGAAGAAGAAGAGAGAATTAGGTTTAGGGTTTTCAAATAAAAGAAAGCGAAGGAGGTTAGGTTTAGCTTGGTATTCATAGAGAAGCTAATGGGCACTAAGGTTTAACTAGAAAATAAGCCCAATAAGAAATAATAAGGAGGATTTGACCCAACAATGAAGTTATACTAACATTAGGTATAACTAAGACTAATAAAAATAAGGATTTCCGAGAAATAATTAATTAATTCGAATAAAATAAATAGCGGAAATTCTAGGGTGTTACACTTTAGTTATACTTTAAGTAGGTGAAAACTTTCAAAGCAAAGTGAATATGTATATATGTAACTGCCGCTTACCTTCAAGTAAACTAAGAACATGATTGTTTATGTGCATTCCAAGAGTACTATGAAGACTTTCAACAAAGTTGCTTTTTTTTCTTGACATGAGATATCCGGATAAAATTTATACTTAGCCCAACCTTCTTTGTCTCCCAAAAAAAAGAAACCATCTTGCACATCCATTTCCTCCATGTCACACAACTTGCTCTAAAGCTTTCTCGAATGCATACTCTGATGTTGCATTAACTACCATCCAAAACAATTTGTGAATTAACAATACAGAATATTCTTGCTTAAAGCTCTTGCATAGATGTCGAGCAAAAAACCTTCTGTAAGTATCAGGCAAAACCATGTCCAAGGTTGGTTCAACACCTTATTTAAAAATAACAAGATTAATTAATTTGCAAGCTAAGAATAATAATGAATAAATTATAAGAGTAGTATATAATTAATAAAAACAATAATAATTAACAAATTACCTTTTGCCTATCATAAATAATAGTCAAGTTCGTCCTGCTACTTTCACTTAAACATTTCTTTAAGAACGTAAAGAAGTTATACCAACTATATTTGTTCTCATCCTCTACAATACCAATAGCAATAGGAAAAATTTCATTGTTCCCATCAAGAACTACTGCGGACAACAACACACCTCCATAATTTCCTTTGAGATGTGCACCATCAACCCCTATCAAACTCCAATATACTGAGCATGAAAAGATATAAAGATTGACTTGACACGAAGGGTCTTCTCTCCATTACCTATGTTAGTTCCACAACGGTGTGCAATACTAACAGGGTTTGTCAGTTTTATCATTTCAACTTATTGACAAAGTACCTTATAAGACTCATCATGTCCTCCATTAATTTCTCTCAATGTTATGTCCCTCATCTTGTATACTAAACTTGCCATTTCCAAGCCATATCTTTTCAATAATAAATCTTGAATTGATTTTGCAGATATGACTGGGTTGGCCCTTATATCTTCTATCATTTTCTTAGCCACCTAAATACAATTAGTCATAGAGTTATTTACTCTCACACCAACACAACCATGGTCATGACACCTAATTGACTTAATGGCCCAAGTAGTTTCATCTGGAAGAACCGAAGCATGTATCCTCCAACCACAATCTGTAGTGGCACAAACTGACGTGTATCTATTCCAATCAGATTTCACAATAACCAAATAAAAACCTTCTTGAACACAATAGTCTATAAGAACATCCTTAAATGCTCTTTGTCCATAAATAGTTGCCAAGGCTTCAACCTAATAGCCCCAAATTGCTTGTTTTGATATAGTTCACCAATTTTGAATAGCTATTTAGAATACCCTACACCTTCATCATTCCACTCATGTTCCTCATATGGGTCGTATCCATCATCACTGCAATTTAAGGATAACAAATCCTCATCCTCTTTTTCTAGGTCAGATTCTCCCTCATTTTGACAGCCTCCCTCTTCATCAGATTGTCCTTACCCCTCATAACTGTAAAAGCCCATGCGCATCTTTCACTTCCTACCACTATGGCATTTGAATCCCCTCTAACTTTAGGAACATAAATTCCTTTTTTCAAAGTTGTTGTCCTTGCCATCTTCACATTTGTCACTTGTTTTCTCGTATTGGTGGAAACTACATTAGCCGCTTCAATAGTCATGGTTTGAATGCTAATAAGTGAAATAGGTTGAGTAGGCATAGTAATGGTTTTGATGGGTCACCTTTGACTAACCTTGGAGATATTCTTGGAGTGAACACCAACACTGATTGTTAACTATGAATGGATGAAGTAGGTTCAAAAGGAATAGACTCAAGTGCTATTTCATTTATATTCACAGACGTTGTAGGTATTGATAATGTAAGATTAAAACAACTAACAAAAACCAATATCAGATTATACAAGTTAAAAAATATTGTATTAATTACAAACAAAATTAAATGAGAAGGGCTAATACCTGAAAAATACAAATGAAGGATGAATAATGCAGATTGTTGATTAAAGATATCAAGATAATGTAGGGTTGATAAAAAAGAATTTTGGTTTTAGAATGTTGGAGTAAGTGTCTTCAACATACAATAATGCGATCAATTAATTAAAACTCAATAATAAGAATACAAAGGGATAATAAATATTATAGCCAAGTGGTCCAAATTAATCGGTGACGATTGGCTTACTAGAGTTTGACGTTACTGTCGTATGACGGTGGTGATCAGTTGATCCCTTGAGGTCACACCGAAAGGACGATTCCCTAATCATGAAAGTTAATTAATTGTATAGCGATACAGACTAATTAATCTCTTAATTTTAACAGGTATATATTATAAGTGAGAATTATATTTTATTGTTATATATGATTAAATAAGATTCAATTTAGTAATTTAATCGTTATAATACTAAGAATGATTAATGTTTATGAAATATTTGAGATAAGCATAATTGATTAATTATTATTATAATTAGTTGTAGATTATATTAACCAAATATGAGATGAGCCATTTTAGATACATGTAATTATAAATTATTACTTAAAATGTTAGTATAATTTATTTGTTATAAGATTGTATCTACTTAGTTAAATATACATTTATAAGCAAAATTACATGTAACATGTCACATGTCACACATATGACAAATGACAAATTACAAAGATAAAATGGGCACCCCTTTAATATGGGGTAACCGGTTTTGTGGGGGTTAAGGTAGGTGTTTAGGTGTTAATTGTTGTTCTAATTAAGATTAGACAACATGATTACAAGCCTAAAACCTAAAGCCTAGTCTACTACATTTTAAAGACAAAAAGGAAAGCATGCTCACCATCCCCCATACATGTGTTGCCGGTCCTTTCTCTTCTTGTTTTACTTGCTTTTCATCTCATTTTTCCTACAACAAGATCTCACATCTCACTTAAACTTAAGAAAGTTTATGGAAAACTAAGTTCATATATTTTCTATTATCTAGATAATATTACTAAGTGTAGTAATATTTATATTAGTCATATTATTTAAGGGATCCATTTGAGATTTGGGATAGTCTAGGTGCAACTAAGAGGAGTGCCTCTACACTTAAGGCTTAAGGAGTTCATCACATATTCATCTAGCTCAAGAACAAGAATAGGAAGGAGTCTTATTCTTGTGTCCATTTTCGTGCCATTATCAATGTGAGGAATATTTTCTTCTTATCTTTGTTATTTATGTTTGCATGCACTAGATCTTGCATAACTAATTAATATGTTAATTAATTCATTATTTGAAGTGTCTAATAAGGGGGTTAATGAACCCAACATAGAAACCGTAGTTTTGTAGTTGATATTGGAGAAACATAGGGTATGTTAAACGTTTTGCTGAATGATCGAAGTTAGGGGGCCCACTAGTAGAAAAAGTTCCATTGACATCGTTTTTTTAGGTTTATTTACATCGGTTTTGGGCGATGTTTCTGGGGGCGTTGTTTACAGCTATTTTAGCAAAAACATCGGTTGTAAAACCGATGTTAATGACATTAAAATTACATCGGTTAGTAGGTATAACCGATGTTAATAAGGTCTAAATTTCATCACTTTTCCATCAAAACTGAGGTAAATATGACCTTATCAACATTAATTATGCCTAAAACCGATGTATTTTACCTGCTCTTAACATCAGTTTTACTTAGTAACCGATGTAAATTATATTAACATTCATTAAGTACATCGATTTTGGATCAAAACCGATGTAAATATCACCTTATTTACATCAATTATAACTTAAACCGATATATTTTAAATGATAGTAACATCGGTTTTACTTAGTAAACGATGTAAGTAAAACCGATGTAAACTATATTAAATTGCATTTGCATTAACATCGGTTCTTTTCTATAACCGATGTAAATTATAATTCATTTGAGCAATGCAGATTCAATAATATAGCCGCAATTAAATGTTGCATAAAATTCAGCAGCACCTTCTCTGTAAAGTTCACATTCCCACACTATTAAATACCTGCAAAGTCGATTTATAACAATACAAACCATAGCTTAGCAACTCACGGCTTCCAACAATACAAAAAATAAACCAGCAATCTCACGGCTTCCAACAAACACAACTTCATTTTATACCAAAAAATGTCATACATTTTACAATCCATCCATTCAGCAAAGTAATTTACAACGCTACTTGCTAGATCCTACGACAAAAATGTTAAATGTGTTCGGTTGCAATTTCTAAGAATCTAAACCTATTACATACATTAGATGTTCTTTACACAATAAAGCGACCACAGTTCTCGAACCTCGTTCATTAGTTCAGTGTTCATTTCCGTACCTGAAACACACTACATAAAAATGGTCAAAAATCAGGGAGTGAACGCAATATTAGAAGAGGTAGGCACTTAAAAAAAGCGAACAATATCTGTACACAAAAATTCAAACAACGTCATTACATAGTAAGAAATCGATATACCTTTTCTATGTCGTCCTTCGATGATGCGTAGTTGGATTATTAAGAAAGACAACTTAATACCTCGATCATTTTTATTTGAAGCTCGTTTTTTTTATTGACCACACAATATTTATTATGATGCATACATTATCCGCTACAATGTCAAAAATAACCATACAACAATAACTCGTGTGGCATTATCCGCTACAATTTTCAAAACTAAACTCAATATTAATTTTGTGCCAATACATAATTACTAAAGATGATTATTCGTAAAGTATGTAGCCAATAAGTCTCGAACCTCGTTAATCTCTTCAATCGTATATCCAACTTTCGATCCAAACCACTACCAACAAATCAAAGTACTTATTAGAAGCCAAAAAACAAAAGTTGAATAATTAATTCAACATTTTGACTAGAAGTTAAGATAAAATGAAAAATACCTTCTTATGATCTTTAATGTCATTGTAGTGTCTCACTATATCTAACATGTACTGTATCACATAGTAACCACACTCTGTATCTCCAGTTTGTTGATGACACTGTAAATAAGAAGAAAAAAATTATGAACATACGAGAAGTAGGTAATGCTGTTTTCAGCGAGCTAAAAACCTAGAACCTAGAACTTGTGAACTAAGCATCCACAGTCAAAGATCGAAAATTTTTAATAATCAAGCAAACTACCAACAACAACAACAACGTATGACCATAAAAAAGTCCATTTATCATCAACATCATCATCCAATTAATCAGTCCATTAAATGAACCCATCAGCCAACAACTCAGCATTTGAAAAATTAATCCTTTAAATACTCGCATTTGCAGCAACAACCAATAGAAATCTCACAAATTCATCCAAATTAATGTCAAACGCCCAAGATTTTTCCCTCAGAATTAGCCAAACATACCTTGAATTTCGCCCCAACAGGTCCATAAATTTACCCATATTTGGTTTCAATTTGAACTCGTAACAACAATTAAATTAGTGGTGCCTAGAACGATCGACACGGTCGCATCAGTGAAATGTCTACATGTCTGAGTTGATACTATTGCTCATTCTCACCGCCACAAAGGCAAACAATGAAAAAAAATGATAACACAAAAGATAAGATAACAAAATTTAAACTACAACACTAAAAGATTCAAATGAGAACATATAACATGAGGTACTCTTGTTCAAAGACGAAAACATTTAATCAACAAATAACGTATGATCGGATAAGGCTGCGACAATTAAAAAAAGTATGATTGAAACGACATAATCACTCATAGACTGCTTATACTATTAGTCTTTTGCTATTTAATGTTCAATTAGTCTTGCTTGTGACGGATAGATCTAAGGAACACAATTAATCTAAGGAACGGGTACTAGTATTTTAATTTTGTTAATATGAAACAGAACTAAGAAACATAATTAACCTAACCAGAATCCAAAGCAGAGCAAACCATGGAAACAAACAACTTCTTTAGCCGCCCTCATTCATAAATTTTATATCATGACCATTCCCTAAGAAATACTTCCAAGTCTGCTACAAACAGATGACGCAAGTCACCTAAATTAAAACAATATACCTATCACAAATTCTATTGAAGACGGATACTATCCGTTACAAACTGAAAACGGGTCAAATATAATGAGTCAAAAAAAAAGTTCCAAGATACTAGCAACTTATTTGTCATATCTAATCAAGTGAGTTAGTATTTAACTTGTTTTATTCTTAAGACGGATATACCCGTCTTAAGAGAGACTTCTTGTTGACCTATAGAGTACCTTTTTTGGCTTTTTAAGCCTTAGGGCTTGCTTGGGATGAGAGTAATTATTAAGGGAGTAATAGAAGCTAAAACAAAAATAAATGTGAGAAGATTAGTGCTTTGTGGTGGTTGTGGATGCTGGAAAGAAGAGGTGAGGATGAAATCATCACCTCTATAGGGAGGTAATGCATTACTTGAGGGGGAGGTAGGTAACAATTATTCCCTCAATGGAGGGACTATTACACTATAAAGCCCCATTTCTATCCATTTCTAACTTCAACCCTCGTCACTTCCCTCCTGTTTTTAGTTCATTTAGGCTATATTACTCCAACAATAATTACTCTCATCTCAAGCCGTTAATATGAAATACAAATACACACAAATTTTCTCAAAATCATCAGGATAAAGTACTAAAACCAAATGCGCACAAATACTTATAACAAATACAACTTGAATTATTGAATTACTTTATGTCATAGTCTTATACTACAGAGCAGGATCATCAAACAACATCGACAGTTAGAACGAGGATAATAAATTAATAATTATCTTGATATATAGCTTAACTAAGTGGAATGAAATAAGCATCTCTTCCGACAAGTTTGTGATAAACCACTTCATCAAATCCAAATACTAGTGAACAACCTACCACCTATTCACGTGAAACAATAATAAAGACTTGAAAAAAAATAATCAATTTCCAAGAGTAATGTCAGTAAGAAAATGATCTAAACAACTTACCCTAAATACAAAAGAACGAAAAAAATTAAAGAAATAGGAAAATAAAGATAGACTGCATATCAACCTAACCCTAAATCCAAAAGAAACCCCCTAAATTCGGTATATTTCCTAACTTTTAAATCAAATTAAGCAAAAATTAAATAAGTATATGAAAGAATTGATTTTTTCAAGAAACATACCTTAAGTAAATAAAGGATTGATTGCCGGTGGTTGTGACGGTGGTTGTGGTGGCGTCGGAGTATGGCGACAATTGATTTTGGTGACGGCGATTGTGGTAGACGACTTGTGGTGGTCGCGGGTAGTGAAGGGGAGGCCGACGCTTGGTGGTGAAGGGGAGGCCGGCGATTTGTTGTGAAGGGGAAGGCGCATATGTGAGAACAAGGAAGAGTAGGTTTTGCAGTTTATTGAGAAGTTAACTAGGTTTTCTTTAGTTAAACTATCTAAGAATTGTACGGTATTGTCATGTAAGTCAATTGCGTTTTGTGACATTGGTTCACTAAATAACCTATGCAATGTGAATTTTATCTAATTAAATTAACATCGGCTTCAGCAAAAGCGATGCAACACAAATAAATTAATATCGATTTCAAATAACCGATGTTAATGGTCGATGTAAATAATAATAATAAAAAAAAAGGAACATCGGTTTCAGCAAAACCGATGAAACATAAATAAATTAATATCGTTTTTTAAATAGCCGATGTTAATGACCGATGCAAATAATAATTAAAAAAATAAATATATCATTTTGTTCTTAAAACCGATGTCAATAACTAAGGTTAGGATATTTACATCGCTTTTATTAAAAAGTGATGTTAATAAGGCGATGTCAATGACACGTTTTCTACTAGTGGGGCTTTGGTCTCTTTTTTTTTTTAAAAAAAAAAATCCATGTGAATGCTTATTTAATAATTATTTATACACCAAATGCCATGTCATCGTCAAATATTAGCCATATCATAAAACTAACATCAAATGTTGACGAAATGAAAGGTTAGTGTCACGTTAATGACTTATTCAAAAATTAAATACAGGGTTATTAGTGTGTGTTTAATTAAACGTAATTGTTCTTTCTTGAACATGTTTTACTCTTTTACGAACTTTTTCCACATTTTTTCGATTGCATACCCATATACAAAACAAGAAAAAAAAAGTTCACTCTTCTCTTTTCTCTTTCTCTAACAAATTAATCATACGCTATTCTGTTTTGATCAACGGTGAACCTTCTCATATGTTCCACGCATCAAGTGGCCTTCGTCAGGATGACCTTCTCTCTCCGTATTTGTTCACCATGTGTACGAAAGTTCTGTCCCAACAGCTCCATCAAACGTCGCAGATGAATAATATACTTGGACTCAAAATATCTAGGTATGCACCCCCAATTTCCCATCTTTTCTATGTGGATGATGCTTTCATTTGCTGTAAGGCCACAGCTTCGGGTTTTGAATACCTTCGGCAGCTTCTCCGAACCTTTGAAGATGCTTCAGACCAAATGATTAATCTGGACAAATCTTATATTAAATTTAGCCCAAATACACAAGACAATTTCAGGAAACATCTGTTATCCCTATTAAAGATTAGGTGGGTTTCCAATTTTGGTAATTATTTGGGAGTACCGATTGATATTCCACGAAATAGATCTTCAATCTTTAATCAATTAATGGACAAAATCACAAAGCGAATTACCTCTTGGTCTACCCTTCATCTCAGTTATGCCAGTAAACTTTTAATTATTAAGACTGTTATTTTTGCTTCCTTTTACCATCTGCTCTCAGCCATTCCAATACCCCTTAACATCTGTCGCAAGATTGATTCTCTGACTACTGCTTTCTGGTGGAGCAACAATCTCAAGAATAAGACGACTCACTGGTTATCAAGAGAAGTGCTGCAATTACCTAAATCACAGGGAGGATTAGATATGAAGAATTCAGCCCTTCTGAGTTAGGCCTTTCTATTCAAAACTCATTACAGATTACTTACAAGGCCACATGGGCTACTTCATTCGGTTCTTCATCCTAAATATAAGAAAGATTTCCCTGTGCCTAACTCCAGATAAAAAGTATCGGGAGCTTCTTTTATCTGGAGAGGCATTTGTCGCGCATCTGCAAATTTATCCCCGGGACTTGGATGGAAGGTAGGTAATGGTAGATCTGTTAATATTTTCTCTGATAGATGAATTAATGGAACTGTGCCGATCACCTGTCCAACTGGTCATTTTCAAAACCTTGCACTAGCTGACATATCTACCTCTTCTGGGGCATGGAAATCAGCTGCCATTTTTAGATTTTTTCAATCAGCTACTGCAAAGTCTATTTTATGCCTGAAACCACCTCAACCTTGTACGGATGATTTCGTTTACTGGAAATATACAAAAGATGGTTCTTATTCTGTTTGCTCAGGTTACTCCTACTAGCTTCAGTATCCCACCGCGCTAAAACCCTTTATCCCAATTCCCTCTTTTCTATGGAAGATTGTCAGGAGCAAGTTCGTCTCCCCAAAAATTTGGAATTTTCATCTGGCGTTTGGTAACAAATTCACTTCCCACTTCGACCAGAATCGTAGCAAGAGGATTGCCAATTGATTCGAGTTGTGTTTTTTGTAATTCGTCATCTGAAACACCGGATCATCTGTTTAGATCTTGTTCTGTCACCCAGCATGTGTGGTTATCATCTTCTCTGGGTATCCTTTCATTGGCTAATCCAAAAATCGGGTTACACGCTTGGCTCGCTGATATGATCAAATATCTTCACCGGACTTCTAACACGGAATTTAATCCCCTTTTGTCTTTTCGCTGTGTACTTCAAGCCATTTGGACGAATATGAATGCAAAGATTTTCAAGCAAAAGTGTAACACCCGGAAATGTACCCTATTTTTCTAGTAGAAATATTTTACGAGATCTTTTCAGCAAATTTAAGTTTTAATTTGGAATTTTAAGTTTCGAGTCGAATTTAGAATTTCCGAGTTCGTATTTGGAATTTTTGCGAGATTCCATGAAAATCCCGTCTTAAGTCGAGTTTGACTTTTCTTGACTTTTGAGTCGAGTTTGACTTTCTTGACTTTGGAAACCGTCTTTGACTTTTTCCTTCATAACTCACACAACTCCCTCTTTAACCTAATTTTTCATTCAAACACCAAAACAAATATCTTCCTCCTTAAGAAAGCTCCAAAAATTTCCCTCTTTGATATCGATCTTAGAATTGTCGTAATTTCTTCGTTACTTGATAGAATTTACGTAAGTTCGTCTTATTCTTCTTCCCTAACCTTCCTCTATCCGTATTGATATTAAAAGTATCGTCTTTCTCGCTTTTCAAGCTTTCCGTCTTTCTCAAGATGGATTTTATTCATCTTTTTACGATCTATTTGTAGGTGGTGACCTCCAAGATCCCGACAAAGACTATTTCCTTATAGAAGAGGAGCTTGACGATTCGTAGGAAGACGCATAAAGGTAACGGTGAAGTGTAACAACCCGAGAAGTACCCAATTTTTTCTAGTAAAAATATTTAACTAACACTTTTCAGCAGACTTAAGTTTTTAAAATAGAATTATTGTTTCGAGTCGTATTTTGAAATTCCGAGTTCGTATTTGGAATTTCTGAGAGATTTCATGAAAATCCCGTTTTTAGTCATCTTTGACGTTTCTTGACTTTTAAGTCGTCTTTGACTTTTCTTGACTTTTTTTTAAAGTCGTCATTGACTTTTCTTGACTTTTAAGTCGTCATAAACTTTTCTTGACT
>JAIUZE010072353.1:0-16374 GCA_022085475.1 Heliosperma pusillum | reverse complement strand
GAGAGTGGGTATCCTTGAGGAAAGTATGGTAAGGTTTGTTTAATGATTTTAATGCTGGAAGCTTGTCATGACTTGTGTGTAAATAGTTCATGATATTCGAAGGTGTAAAGTCGAATGAGTTGGCTATTACTTCTTAACTCATTGGTAATTTAGTCTTTTGGAATTAGAAGTTTAGTATTACATGAATGCCCTCAATTGAACAATAAACATACATTCCTCTACAAGTGTAGACACATTTTTAAAACTTTGTAGATACAAATCAAAATAAATAGCCTTACATTTATCCGAAAGTCTCATTAAAGACGGATCAACCCGTCTTAAACTTAAGACGGGTCAAGTTCCTCTAAGAAAGAGCAAGTGGGGAGACAAGTTGGGGCTCCATTTGTCATCCACTTGCACCCCACTTGCCCTTTGTGAGGAGGATTTTACCCGTCTTAAACTTAAGACGGGTCGATCCGTCTTCAACGAGAATTTGTGTATATTATACCATTAATTCCACATCTTGCACCATATCCCTAGTTTGTCATTGACTTCAACATAAACTACAAATATACTCCTCAGGTTTCCAGCTAAGCTTCTCAAGTCTCCCTTGTTTTCACGTTCACTAGCTTCAAAAGCATTTTCAGTATGACCTCTATAAAATGAACAGAAGGTAAACCCAGGAAAACCCTTCATTGTTTGTATTCAGTGTTGTGCTTGGTACACTACTCTCCCTTGCCAAGTGGAGTATCTTCTTCTGAATCGTACGCATCATCCTCACCAAGGCTCTCACCCTTTTCTTGCTTCACCATACTGACCTCACCCGCGGATGTCCCTTTAGTAAGGGATTGAACTTCTTCCTCGACATATTCTTCTCCCAATTCATCTAAGTATGCGTACCTGACAAGCGCACCCAATTTAGCATTATCTAACAAGGTTATATAAACAAGGGAGAATCTTGGAGCAAAAAATAGGAACCTCATGTTCGAAACATCCACCACTTAACCATTGAGCATCTACTAGTATTATTTTACATATTGAAATATAATAACTGACTACTTACAAGCTAAAGGACTTAAATGATGCAGCAGTTGGAAAACGATTTAGTTATGATAAGCTACTTTGCAATGCTTAAATGTTTAGACAAACTGCTCAACTTTTTTTCGTATTAACTACACACCTAGATACTTGATTTCGTTGAACGGATAAAAAGACTTGATTCACTTTCATTAATTGGAGCCACCTTGATTAGTACTCAGTATATGGTACTTACGCCTATTGGCCAATGAGAATTTACAACATAACTGTGTGTAACCGTGTGAGTTAGGTACTGAAGTGAGTCTCAACTCTCGGCCAATAAGAATTAACATCATAAGAAATTTTTTAATTAGTCTCTGCATGATAATTACTGACATGTATAAACCGAAGTATTCATTTCATGTCAACAAATTCAGCATGATTAAGAAGAAAGCTTATTAACTGTCTTAAGTTTGTTAATACCTAAAGATTGCAACTTTTTTTTCAAAAAAACTGGAATATACAAATTCATACCTGAAATTGCTTTAACTTTCCCCATTCTATAAAATCAACACCCCCAAATGTATATCTACACAGCAAAAGAAATTTAAATACAATAAATTTTCAATTAAATCGTTGAAACTACATCACTGATTAACAAGTTAATTTTGGAACAAAAAAACAAACCCTAATTAAATCTCACCTTGTTTGAGAATGAAATGGACCTTGATCGAGAATTAAATGAGAGAGTCGACGAGAATCGAGGTGGTAGAAGTGGCGGTGGAGGTGGCGGCCAACAATGCAAGTGGTGAGAGGCGAACGAATTGAAGTTCAATGTTTATGGTAGGAGGGTGTAGAGTTGTTTGTACTGGGTAGAGAAATAAGAATGCGCGTGAGAATTGGGTTTAATTGGTTAGTTCGTACGGTTCGCACAGAACTTAAGTTCGCACGGGATCCCGCCCCTATATATATATATAGAATTAGGATCATGTGAGTCCACCTTATATTTTTGAGTCCGTGAGTCCTAATCTCAACCGTCAGATAAAAGAGATCTAATGACTGAGATCAACGCGTTATAGTAGGGGCATTTTCGTCATTTAACAAGTTTGTGTATATATCCTACCTCTCAGACAAGTTTCATTATTTCTCAATCAGTTTCTCTCTCTAAACTCCTCTCACCTCAGTTTTCTTTTTTTTTGTTCGTGTTCTCCATCTGCTACTTTATTCGTCACTTTTTATTGGGTGATCTCATTCTACTCCATCAATTAGGTTCTTCTCAATCAAGCAAGACAATCTGATTTCTTCATTACTTTTCTATGTCAGGTAATTTCACTCTTTTTTTCTTTTTAATCTAAATTGTTAATGTTTCTTTAAATTATATGCACCTTTAACGTTTAATTTAATCATTGTTATTGTTATTTTCGTTTGATTTCTTTTATCAGTGTTGTTACGATTCATCTTATTTTGTGTATTTTCCTATTTCATGTATTTTATCTTTTGTATCTTGTTTTATTATATACAACGTGATCTCTCTGTTGTTTTTTCTTTTGTAAATACATGCTATTGTTTGCCTATTTAATGTAATATAGTATCACGCACTATTCTTAAAAGTATCAATATTAATCATACTTTTGTTCAGATCTGTGCATTACTTGAGTTTTAATTATGTTTTGTAAATACATGTTATTTTTTACCTAATTAATGTAAATTAGTATCACGCGCTATTCTTAACAATATCACAGTGTGAAATATGTTGTCATACATACATAGTTCAAATAATTTAATTTAATTAGTATCACATGTTAAACTTAACAATATCACAGTCTGAACGACATTGTAATCTATTATACTTTGTTCATATGTGTGTTTTACTCGAGTTTTTGATTAAGTTTTGTAAAATATCAGTTATTATTTACCTAATTAATGTGAAGTAGTATAACATGTTATTCTTAACAATATCACATATTTATCACAGTCTGAAATCTACTGTTATACATTACATAGTTTAAATAATTTATAAATTAGTAACACATGATTTTGTATATAGTATCACATGTTAGGCTTAACAATATCACTGTCTGACCTACATTGTAACTTATTCTACTTTTTTGTGCTAGAACCGATTGCCTCAATCTGTTGTAGATAATAAGTTTGTTACACTTGTTTTTTACTCCACAATGCATGCAACCTGCTAATTAATGGTACTCTCAAAAGTGTCTTAATAGAAATAATGACTCTAGCCCAGATGTCCTCCTTCTTTGTTATGAACTCTTTTACTTTCTCGATCAAATGAGTCCTCTACTCATTTATATTTCCCATTTTTATATTTCTATATTTTATTTTGTCCGAAAGATGATAATTAAATGATGATTTGTTTTCCTTTCAACAGATTTGTTCGCTTGTTGAGGTTGATTAAGACTTTTGGGCGGGCATGCTGAAGAGTGTTATAGTACAACATTAAGGAGAAAATGAATCTCTTGTAGCCATATAGAACATCAACAATGAGCAAATCATCTTATCTGTAGTCAATTTTATAAAGACAAAATCTTTATTCTTAGATATCTTTCCAAGTTGTTACAATTTTGTATTCTTTTTCAATTTTCTGTTGGCACTCTGTTACTTCTAGATAACAAATTTTATTGTCTTTTTTAGGATTCTTTTGCAAAACAATAGTAACTACTTTATCAATGATACTTGTTTATTTATAGAACGGTGTTATCTTATAACTTTGATAAAGTAGTACGACTTGTTACACAAAAATATTGAAGTAACTCGGTAACAATATAATATTTATATCATGATTTGCCATTTTTCTTATATTTTATAACAGTTTAAATAAATAATATGGACCCTCATAAATATCACGAGATATTGAAAACAATATCGCATGATGTGGTTAACAATATCACACAATCGGATTAACAATATCACATTATGCCATTAACAATATTACATAGTGAAATTAACAATATCACCATTTGCCAGTAACAATATCACAATTATATAGTCGAGTTTTTCAGCCTGTTGATAATTAAGTACTAGATACCTTAACAAAGAATATCACACTTCACCTTAAACAATATCACACATTACCAAAAACAATATCACAGTAATACAGATTATATTCATATAAGATGTTTAAGAAACAATATCACAACATACAAGAGACAATATCATTATTGCTCTTAAACAATATCATAAAATATCAGCAACAATACTAGTTTATGCCACATACATTATTCTACTTATCCTACCAACATTACATCAATTCATTCTTAATAAAAATTTTCTATCAATATCTTCTTAGTAGTCATTTGAGTTCCTTCCTCTACCTCTACCTCTAACCGTAGTACTTGCAACACTCTTGTATCGTCTTTTACGTGTCTTGAGCTCTTGTCCATTATTATCATCTTATCTTCCGCTCTTGTTACAAGCATGCACTGATACATAATTAGTTCGATATGCTTATATAATCACTAAAATTGTTCGAAATAATCTATAACTAAAATATTTACAAATTTAAAGCAAGAACATGAAAGTATAACAAATCATTCAACAATTAGTACGATATTTATGATATAATCCTATTATTTCATCTAAATCAACATACATACAATAATTTCAACAAAATCAACATGAATAATAGTACATATATAGATTCTACAAAAATCAGAGAAATAATGATTTGAAAAAAGAAATGCACATGTATGATTTTGGAGAGAATCTAGTGAGATTATTCAATTGTAGTGAACGGATTAATCTAGAAAGTAGCACTAATCTTCAGATTCAACATTACAACATACAAATAAATGTATCAGAGGTTTTTTTCATTATCATATTGAACATATATCGACATTACTTATTTAAGTGAACATTAAGGATCAATTTTTCAACTATATTGTTAAACAAATTCAATTTTAAATTATGAAACCCTAACTTTCACAATTATACTATGTTAAACCCTAATTTTCTCACGTATTCAATATCACATTATGCAAACAAAATTATCAGAATCATTGAAAAACAATATCACTTTTTCAAAGATTGTTTATTCCTTTAACTTTCAGTATCATTACCAACAGCTATATCGTCATTTCTCATTAATTGAACACTTACAATTAATTTCTCAACTAATTTTTCAAACAAATTGAATTTTATAATATAGAACCCTAATTTTCACAAATAAACAACAGTAAACCCTAATTTTCGTGATTAAACTAAAAAATATCAAATAAACAACTACAACTACAATAATTGATATGAATTGAAGAATAGGTCGATTAAATCACCAAAAACTGTATGAAATCATGTATGAGTAAAAAATATATAGAAATTAAAAGCAAGAAGATGAATATACCAAAAATCACTCCACAATATGTTCAATCACTCGATATTGTTTAAATTCTTTTAATTCACCATAGAAATAATAATTTCTAACAATTTCAAAATTCAAAATCAATGTAATGATACATCAATTCAACTAAAATCGCATAAAACAAATAAAAACAGGAAAATAGAATTTACCACAACGATTTTGGAAAGTAATCAACTTAGATTATACAATATAGTTGTAAAGTAGTTGAAATCGAGTTGAAATATTACGATATCTGCGAGTTTTTTGCAATATTTTAGTGAGATTTGGAATACTGATGGTTCAGTCAAAATTTTAGAAAGATAAAAGGGGAAGCGTAAGAAAGAAGCTAGTTTTGTTAGGTTAGTTTAGGCGCCTACGTGTCATCATCTCAGGCCTCTATTTTTTTTAAGATCGACGACTGTTATTTGGACTCATGGACTCAAAAATATAAGTGGACTCACCGGATCTTGCCTCTCTCTCTCTCTCTCTCTCTTTCTATATATATATATATAGAGAGAGAGAAAGTCAAATTCTTTTGAGTCCACCATTTCCATAGAGTCCTTGAGTCCTCATCCTAGCCATTGGATGAGGGAGATAGATGGCTCAGATTTGTAAATTAAAAATCACACTTATTACTAATTAATTACATATGCACTAATTAATTAACTTTCTCTCTCTAGCTTTAATTAATCACTTTTGATCACTTTTGAGCACTTTTAAGCTGCTGAGATTTATGAGTATAACTTTGATGCTTGCGAGTGTAACTCTAATGTTTTAGAGTGTAACTTTAACTTTCTAAGGCGGTTTGTATGTAAAAATATGAATTTAAACAATTTTAACACCTTACGAGTGTAACTTTGATGCTTTTCGAGTGTAACTTTAATACTTTCGAGCGTAACTTTAAATTTTGAAGACGGTTTTTTATATCATAATTTGAATATATATAATTTCAACATTCTATGAGTGTAACTTTGATGATTTTCGAGTGTAACTTTAATTTTTTTAAGACGATTTTGTATATAAAAATTTGAATTTATATAATTTTAACATTTTACAAGTGTAACTTTGATGATTTACGAGTGTAACTCTAATATTTTACGAGTGTAACTTTAATTATTTTAGGTCATTTTGAGTGGAATTTTTTGAATTTTATTACATGTTGAATTTATGTAATTTAGTACAAATTTAGTCCTTTATGAATGTAACTGTAGTCATTTATGAGTGTAACTGTAACATTTATGAGTGTAACTGTAAACATTTATGAGTGTAACTGTAGTCATTTATGAGTGTAAATGTAGTCCTCTAAGAATGTAACTGTAATACTTTATGTGTGTAACTGTAGTCCTCTAAGAATGTAACTGTATGTAACAACCCGAAAAGTACCCTATTTTTCTAGGGAAAATATTTTACGGATACTTTTCCAGCATATTTAAGTTTTAAATTGGAATTTATTGTTTCCAGTCGAATTTGGAATTTCCGAGTTCGTATTTGGAATTTCTGCGAGATTCCATGAGAATCCCGTTTTTAAGTCAACTTTGAATTTTGTTGACTTTTTCGACTCACCCCGTAATTTGAAAGACCAAAATTTTATTTAAAAAAAAATAATAAATTTAATTTATTTTTATTAAGATTTATTTGAATTTATGATAATTTAATATAATTATTTTGAATTTATTCGGAATTAAAGAGAAGGTTTTACGGTTTAAACCCGAGCATCATTTAACTATTCCCGAGCCAACTTAAATCCCGAAACAAACCCGAAACCCGACTTTGGCATGAGTCACACGCCCCATGTCATCTTTTTCCACTCACATTAGATATTTGAATTCTTTCGATTAAACTAATACGAATATCTAAGATATTTGTAACTTTATCGATCCGTCAACTGAAATTACGCAAATCGCTCGAAAAACAGATCCGATTTCTCCTACTTCTACACGGCTCCCTCTCCTCTAATAAGGCTAGATATTTTTCTTTCTTTTGATTACAATAACATAATATCTAATTAATATCTAGATATTTTATTAAACTATCATTTAATCTAATTATATCTAATTAATTACCATAATTAATTATAAAACCCGAGTCAATTCCGTAACAATAATTTCAAAACCCGACTCCATATTTCCTCTATATGTACACGGCCCAATCTCCCACTTACTCACTAACTACCTTTTCATTTTACAATAAATCAACTTAAGATCTAATTAATACTTTCTTTAATCGTTCTTCATCGTTCTTCGTCGTTCTTCATCGTTCTTCGTCGTTCTTGAGCAAAATCGTCATAAAACCTTCGTTACTTATTCAAATCCGTCCTAATTTATATTTCTAGAATCTCCTCTTCGCTCTCCATCTTCAAGTACGGTTTATTTTCAATTCCGACAAAATCGTTTTCAACACTTTAATTATGGAAAATCAAGTTTTAATTCTAACAATATTATTCTTGTCATTTCTTATAAGGGGAAGATTTTGAAGACGAGTTTGGTGACTCGTATATTTTGGGTGAAGATTAGTAGACGGGTTTGTCTTTACTTCTTATTTTGGTGCTACTTGATTTTGCTAGCTAAGGTAACGATTCCGAGTTACTCGACGAATTAATGTCACATACCTTTTGTTTTTGTTCATGTTATTGTTATTTATGGTTTTAGTAGTAACATGATAAGTAGTTATGATTTTTTATGTTGTATGGAATTTTTAATATGTTAGTGTTCTTGACATATTTGGATGATTTATTTATAACCATGATTTTTGTATGAATGATGGTTAAATTGGATGTTTAAAAATGGATGTTGTTAATAAAAATCATGTTAGAATTAATTTGGAGGGGTGGTTGTTTTGGCCGTGTAAGGTGGTCACGGGTGGAGGCTGAGAACCGGCCGGTTCAGGCCTGGTTCAGCCGGTTCAGGCCGGTCCAGGTCCGGTCTGGATTGGTCCGGGTATGGTCCTTTGGGTTTGTGTCGATACTTGATTGTTTTGTTGTTGTTTTGACGGGTTTTAAATATGTCAAGCATGCGGGAAATATTAAGAAACGGTTTTAAAAATGACGACCCAAAACAGGCCCAAACCAGGCCCGTGGGCCCAGTCCAGGCCCGTGTCTTGTCCGGCCCAAATCAGCCCATGAGTCCTCACTTTGGACTTGTGACGGTTTTTGAGTTATTGTTATTTTATAGTGTTTTGTAATATTTAGCAAGTGGGAAATGTTAATAAGTAAAATATTTAATTAAAAAGGTTTTTCATAAAATTATTATTTCTCACCTGTTAGAAATTATAAGACGAAATCGTAGTTTAATTTAATATCCTTTAAGTCAAGCGGGTTTTGGTATGATATAATAATTCACATGTTAGAAGTTAATAAAATAACATGTAATGAATATGTTGACTTTTATGTCTAAGTCTATGTGGTAAAGACTCTGTTTCTAGCCGGTTTGACCAAACGGGTTTGGTCAAACTAAGATCTAGTCAGCCCGTTTTGACTGATGACCCGTCGCGGGACTCGGGTCGGGGATTTGTCTTCAAGTAAGGTTTTATTTAATTAATGAATTAGCCTTAGTAGATATGAGGCGATATGATATTTGAATATGATTTATATGCAATTAGTCACATGATAGGAAGTTGTTCCGTGACGGTGTAATTGTATGATATATGTCGTGTTGACTAAGTACCCATAGAGAATTATGAGTATATGGCGTCTTGACCATTCTAATTCTAAATGAGTATCTTGGACCATGACATAGATAGGCCTTACTATCTTTAACGAGTATATAGTTCATGGTTAATAGCTTTTGTGTCACGGCTTGGTGGGTTTATATCCAAGTCGGGGCATGGCTGCCTAATTGCTTCCACTTTGGGAATGAAGCCAGCTTAAGTACTAGCCAACTCTGCTTAGGGGGTCGCCTAGTAGAGATTCTTGTGTACTTTTGGTCATGAGACGGGGAATGGAATAGCTGTTGTCGCTAGGTCTGATCAGTCTAGGACTAGGATGTTTTCCTACCTTGTGGTATAGCCTCGAGTTACAGAAGTCGTCTATTGACTGTCCTAAGAACTTATGCCTGTTTCTAGAAGTTTTGGTCTTTCATGTTTGATGATTCTATGAATCTTAGAAGGTGAGATGCAAGCCGGCTAAGGTTGATAGAGTTTGGATTACCGGTTGTTAACTGATTCACATGATAGTTAGTATGATTAGGGTTTGAGTGTATCAGGGCCATGTTTTAAATGTAACCTCTGAGCCAGCATACCAACTTCCCTACCTCGTGTTATAGATTATTAACGGTTTCACATGATAGCTTTCATATGCTAGGTTATATGTTAGTTATTTGTTTCATAACATGAAAAGCATATCGTATATGTTAAGTTTTGTATTTTCCATATACATCTCTGTTATGTTATTCATGTTTTATTAAACTCGACATTTCGTGGCTGGGAGAACTCGGAGTTACTCCCCACTTACTGTGGCTTCCGTGTTTATATTTAATGCGGTCGAACAGGTGGTGATGCATATTTGGGGTACATTGACGAGCTAGCGAGCGAAGTATTTACCTTGGACCTATATTCGGTTCTTAGATAGTATATTATTATACACTCTTTTATTTCAGTATTTATACGGGAAATATGTCTCCCGTTTGGATATTTCTTATGTATAATATTATTTCCTTTTGTTATGAACCTTTTTATTTAAGAGCAGCCTTTGTGTTATGGATCTCCTCTTTTTATTTAGTTAAGTTTTTTTCTTTCCGCAAATTTTAGGGTGTCACACAAGTTGGTTAATCAGAGCTATTTGCTTCCCGACGCCGTTTGTGTAACCTTGCAATAAATAACTTGACTTAATAACATAACAACTGTGAGATTAGAATGGTAAGGATGGGTAGATTAGGATTATGTTGTAGTTGCCTCTTTGTGGTTTCTAAATGATAAGTACTAATCTGTTTTTTCTTTTGGCAATATGCCTCAGATTGACAACACGATTTAGGCACCTTACTGTTTATTTTCAAACCAGCAATCAGCAAAATCAGCATGCGAATCCTATTCCTCCTCCCGACCGTGAGAGACACGGAAGTTGTTCATGGGTTGCTTCACAACTATCTAGGAGCCAAGCCAAAACCTATGGTGGTGAGGTAGATCCCATTCAGCTTTCGGGGTGGTTACGTGAAATGGAGAAGAACATTTCTCTTTATGATGTTCTTGAGACGGATAAAGTCCGTCTTGCTTCCCACTTCTTAGTGAAGGAAGCTAATCAGTGGTGGACTCTTTCTGGTCCTACTGCTAAGTTGGAGCCTGATTTCGGGTGGACTCGATTCCGTGAACTATTGGAGGCGAGGTTCTACCCGGATGAGTTGAGGCAGCAGAAGCTGAAGGAGTTCATGGACTTTAAACATGGAGTTCTTTCGGTTCAGGAGTTCACAACCAAGTTCAATGAGTTGGCTCATTATGCCACTCGACTTATTTCGAGGGAGGAAGATAAGGCTTTCTTTTACTTGGGGAAGCTTTCTCCCCAGGTGAAGGGAAAGATCAGTAGGGGTTCTACTTCTTTTGTCTCTATTTACAATGATGCCCTATGGGCAGAGAGTTCTATTCGGGAGATTGCCGACGAGGCTCGTTCCTCGTATATTGCTCCTAATTCCTATGGCAAGAGACCGTTATATCCTACTTCCCGACCTTCCTTTTCTCCCTCTTTTCCAAACAAGAGGAGGAACTTTCAGAGTGGACAGGCAAATCAGAGAAACCGTCCATTTGTCCCGAGCAACAACAACGATCTTAAGGGTCGTATCTGCTTTACGTGCAAGATGCCTATTCATCCTGGTGTTGGTTGCTTCAACAAGCCATTTGTGTGCTTTATTTGCCAGAAACCGGGACACAAGGCTAATGTTTGTCCTGATAGGAAGAGTACAGTTTCTACACCAGTTCCTTCTGGGAGACCTAAGGGTCGGATTTTTATCATGAGCCGAGCTGAGGCCGATGCTCAACCAGACATCGTGACGGGTATGTTCTTAATTTATGAATTACCGTGTTTAATTTTATTTGATACGGGAGCTTCTTTGTCTTTTATTTCGATGAGACGGTCCGATAAATTACCTCTCAAAGCTTCAATTGGAGAAACTACTCCTATATCTTTACCGTCCGGAGATGTATTTTCATGCTCTTATCTTCATTCCGACATTCCAATATCCATAAATGGATCTGCTAATCTTCTACGGTTCCCTCTTGAAGAGTTTGATATTATTTTGGGTATGGATTGGTTGTCTACTTATCATGCTCGATTTGAATGCCGTGACCAGAAGATTATTCTCAAAAGTCCTTTAGGAAACCGTGTATCCTATCAAGGGGTTCGAAAACAGTCCACGGTGAAACTTATTTCGGCTATGAAGATGGTAAAAGTAATCAAGAAGGGTTACAAAGCTTTCTTATGTGTTGTAACTACTTCTACCACTTCGTCTTTGCCTTCATTGGAGGATGTACCGATTGTTCGAGAATTTCCGGATGTATTTCCCGATGAATTACCCGGGATTCCTCCTGAAAGAGATGTTGATTTTCCATCGATCTAGTTCCTAGAACTGGACCAACTGCTAAAGCTCCTTATCGTATGGCGCCTTCCGAGTTGAAAGAGTTGAGAATACAACTTGATGACTTGATTGAGAAAGGCTTCATTAGGCCTAGTGCTTCTCCTTGGGGTGCGCCCGTACTCTTTGTCAAAAAGAAAGACGGTTCTATGCGAATGTGCATTGATTATCGTGAGGTGAACCGTGTCACAATCAAAAACAAATATCCTCTTCCGCGTATCAATGATCTTTTTGACCAGTTACGGGGTGCTTCTACTTTTTCAAAGATTGATCTTAGATCGGGTTATCATCAAATTCCCGTTCGGGAAGAAGATATGCCAAAGACTGCTTTTAGCTCGAGGTATGGTCATTTCGAATTCAATGTGATGCCATTCGGTTTGACTAACGCTCCAGCAATATTCATGGATCAGATGAATCGTACCTTCAGGGAGTACCTCGATAAATGTGTGGTGGTATTCATTGATGATATTTTAATCTTTTCAAAATCTGAGGAAGAACATGTTGATCACCTCCAAACCATTTTGGGTGTTCTTCGACGCCAAAAGTGGTATGCTAAGTTCTCCAAATGTGAATTCTGGTTGCCCGAGGTATCTTTCCTTGGTCATGTCATTTCAAAAGACGGTGTTATGGTCGATCCAGCTAAAATTGAGGCGGTGGTAGAATGGAAGAGTCCGAAAAATGTGTCCGAGATTCGGAGTTTCCTTGGTTTAGCGGGTTATTATCGTCGGTTTGTGAAAGATTTCTCTAAATTAGCAAGACCAATGACTCAATTGCTAAAGAAGGAAGCAAAGTATATCTGGACCGATGAATGTGAAATTTCCTTCTTGGAATTAAAGAAGAGATTGACTACCGCACCGGTGTTGACTTTACCAGATGATGAAGCTGATTATGATGTATATTGTGATGCTTCAAAGCATGGTTTGGGATGTGTCTTGATGCAGAATAGAAAAGTCATTGCTTATGCTTCTCGACAACTCAGGGTTCATGAAGTGAACTACCCGACTTATGATCTTGAGTTAGCAGCTGTGGTACATGCATTGAAAACTTGGAGACATTATCTTATTGGAGTTCATTGTCGAATCTACACCGATCATAAAAGCTTGAGGTGCAGTTTTACTCAGAAAGAGTTGAACATGAGGCAGAGAAGATGGTTAGAGTTAGTGAATGATTATGATGCCGAGTTGATTTATCATGAGGGAAAAGCAAATGTTGTGGCAGATGCTTTGAGTAGAAAGACTAGTCATTCATTAAATGCCCTTAGTACATTACCCGATGAACTAGTAACCGAATTTCAGAAGCTGAAGATAACAGTTTGTGAGAAAGATTTGATATCTTGGTGCTTTGACTAGCGGGACCTGATTTTCTATCGGGAATTCGTAACTTGTGTACCGGAGGATGCTACTTTCATCGCCATACGAGCAAAAATACTACTTGGGCAAGCTAAGGATTGTGTGGTGGATAATGATGGCTACCTTCGTTACCATGGTAGAATGTATGTTCCGAGAAGTGCTGAGTTGAGAAAGAGAATACTTGATTAAGCTCACCTTTCTTCTTATTCTATTCATCCTGGCGGTGACAAAATGTATAAAGATTTGAGACCACAGTTTTGGTGGCCTAGGATGAAGATTGAAGTAAAGGAGTATGTTAGTAGATGTCTTACTTGTCAAAAGGTGAAGATTGAACATCAAATACCCGGAGGTTTGCTGCAACCTTTGGAGATTCCTCTTTGGAAGTGGGAGTCTATTTCTATGGACTTCGTGATGGCTTTACCTACTACTTCTAGTGGAAAGAATGGCATCTGGGTTATTGTAGACCGTCTAACCAAGTGTGCCAGATTCGTGCCTATCAAAGAAACTTGGAGTATAGATGTCTTAGCTGCTGCTTATGTGAGAGAGATAGTACGCTACCATGGAGTTCCGAAAGATATAGTTTCCGATCGTGATCCGAGATTTGGTTCCCGATTCTGGACAGCTTTGCAAGAAGCGATGGGTAGTAAATTGTTAATGAGCACAGCATTTCATGCTGCTACTGATGGTCAAACTGAGAGAACGATCCAAACATTGGAAGATCTTCTTCGGGCTTGTGCTTTAGACTTTCATACTTCTTGGGAGAAGTGTTTGCCTCTGGTTGAATTTTCTTATAACAACAGTTACCATGCTTCTATCAAGATGTCACCTTACGAGGCTTTATACGGTAGGAAATGTCGTAGTCCTGTTTGTTGGGATCAAGTCCAGGAGGATAATGTTGAGTCCAGACATTAGTGAATGCAACGACGGTGATCAGTTCAAGTAATGCGAGAGCGAATGATGAAAAGCCGCTCAGATAGACAAAAATCCTATGCCGATGTTCGTCGTCGACCACTTGAATTTGATGTTGATGATCGGGTATTCCTTAAAGTGTCACCAATGAAAGGAGTGAAACGGTTTGGAGGGAAAGGAAAGTTGAGTCCTAAATATATTGGACCGTTTCGTGTGCTTAAAAGAGTTGGTCCTGTTGCTTATCGTCTGGAATTACCTCCGAACTTGAGTAAAGTTCATGATGTGTTCCATGTTTCGCAATTGAAGAAGCATATCAGTGATCCGAGTCATATTATTCAAGAAGAAGTGTTGGACTTGGAACCTAATTTGGATTTGGAAGAAAGGCCGATTCGTATACTTGAAAGGGCTAACAAACAACTCAGAAACAAAGTGGTGCCCTTAGTTCGTATCCTTTGGCGTTGTGGAACCGTCGAATCAGAAACTTGGGAACCCGAAGCTAAAATGTTAGCTAAATATCCCGAGCTCTTTACTTGAGGTAAATCTCCTTCTTTCTTCTTTCTTTCTATTCGATTTATTCTTTCGAATATTCCGTTCCTTCTATCGAATATCATCTTTTATAAATAGATTATTAGAAGCTTTAGTTAGAAATTTTAGACATAGATAGTAGAGTATTACCTTTACTATAAAATTTTTGAACTAAAAGCTTTTGAAAATATTTTAATGATTTCAAGTAGTTTTACCGTCAAGGAGTGTTGAGACTTGTTATTGGAGACGTTCGATAACTAGTTTTCTCATTTATTGATGCGAAAAGTATCTTTAAAGTCTTGACTTGAGGACGTCGATGTTCTTAACGGCACGACGAGATCCTTCCGAACCCATTGATAAGACCCTATATTTTTATTACAAATATATTTTTAACAGTTTTGAAATAGACCTACATATATGTTACTTTCCTTCTTCTAAGTTTCGAGGACGAAACTTTTTAAAAGGAGGGGTGATTGTAACATCCCGAAAAGTACCCAATTTTTATTGTAAAATATCTTACGGATACTTTTCAGCAAATTTAAGTTTTTAATTTAGAATTTATTGTTTCAAGTCGAATTTTGAATTTCCGAATTCGTATTTGGAATTTCTGCGAGATTCCATGAGAATCCCGTTTTTAAGTCAACTTTGACTTTCGTTGACTTTTCCCGACTCATCTCGTAAGTTTAAAGACAGAAATTATATTTGAAAAATAATAAATTTAATTTATTTTTATTAAGATTTATTTGAATTTATGATAATTTAATATAATTATTTTGAATTTATTCGGAATTAAAGAGAAGGTTTTACGGTTTAATCCCGAACGTCATTTAACTATTCCCGAGTCGACTTAAATCCCGAAACAAACCCGAAACTCGACTTTGGCATGAGTCACACGCCCCATGTCATCTTTTCCACTCACTTTAGATATTTTAATTCTTTCGATTAAACTAATACGAATATCTAAGATATTTGTTACTTTATCGATCCGTTAACTTAAACTCCGCAAATTGCTCAAAATCAGACCCGTTTTCTCACCATTTCACACGGCTCTCTTCTCTCTAATAGGACTAGATATTTTTCTTTCTTTTCATTACAATAACATAATATCTAGATATTTGGTTTAATTAACTTAATATCTAATTATATCTAATCAATTACCGTAATATAATTATTAAACCCGAGTCAATTCCGTAACAACAATTTCAAAACCCGACTCATTAATTCTTCTATAACTACACGGCTCACACCCACTATTACTCACTAACTATCTTTTCATTTTACAATAAATCTACTTAAGATCTAATTAATACTTTCTTTAATCGTTCTTCATCGTTCTTCATCGTTCTTCGTCGTTCTTGAGCAAAATCGTCACAAAACCTTCGTTACTTATTCAAATCCGTCCTAACTTATATTTCTAGAATCTCCTCTTCGCTATCCATCTTCAAGTACGGTTTATTTTCAATTCCGACAAAATCGTTTTCAACACTTTAATTATGGAAAATCAAGTTTTAATTCTAATAATGTTTTTCTTGTCATTTCTTATAGGGGAAGATTTTGAAGACGAGTTTGGTGACTCGTATATATTAGGAGAAGATTAGTTGACGGGTTTCTTATTTTATACTTCTTATTTTGGTGCTAATTGATTTTTCTAGCTAAGGTAACGATTCCGAGTTACTCGACGAATTAA
>JAIUZE010072352.1:0-10757 GCA_022085475.1 Heliosperma pusillum | reverse complement strand
GCCCGCATAACATGCGGTACGCTACATGCAAATAACACACCCCTCGCAAGTATACAACATTTGACGGCCGGGTCGAACAACGCATAGCGTTCAACTCCCAACCACGTCGTCATATGCCCACTACACATGCAATTACGCAGTAGGATACCTCTCCGTTCCGACATTCCAGCCTTACGAACGGGAAGGTAGCCAAGGGAATGAGAATACAAAGCACAAGACAAAACCGTGCTCAAACCGTATCATTTGTAAAAACCGACTCAAAGTGGAACATAGCAAAACCCGTCACAAAACATGTGATACAAGCGAATGGAATATCATATATCCAAAACATGAATATTATAAGACTTTACGTAAAATTATACGATAAACGGACCATGCGAACTATTACAAATTACGAGTTTTAGAAGTTAAAGGAAAACAACACAGCCGTGTTCCAGGCCGGGCATTGGACCGGTGGCCGGTGGGCCGGCTCAGAACTCATGCAAAAACCAAAAATTATAGAAAACAGAGAAAAGTGGTCCAGGCCGGTCGGTGGACCGGCGGCCGGTCGACCGGCTCAGAACTCCCCTATACAAAAATTCCCAAAATTTCAAGATTGTTACTGATGTGTTCCCAGCCGGTTGGCAGACCGGCGGCCGGTCGACCGGCAGGGAACACCAGTTCACCCGAGAGCCCCTTTCACTTAACCAATTCATTTCAATTCTCATATATACTTCAAATAATTATCAACAATCAATATACATCATCAACATTCATCATATAACAACATTCATTACTCATAACATGATTCCTAAGCTTCTAATCGTATTTCTAAATACGATTTCTAGCATATAAAGCATGTAAAACACGTAAATGATACCGAGTAACCCTTCACCGTTACCTTTAAGCGTCTCTACTAATTGTCAAGCTCCTCTTCAATAAGGTAATAGTCTTTGTCGGGATCTTGGAGGTCACCACCTACAAATAGACCATAAAAGATGAATGAAATTCATCTTGAGAAAGACGGGAAATTTGAAAAGCGAGAAAGACGATGATTTTAATATCAATATGGATAGAGGAAGGTAAGGGGAGAAGAATGAGACGAACTTACGTGAATTCTAGCAAGTAACGAATGCGCTAGGTTATTTCAAAGATCGAAAAAGCTATGGAGGCAAGGGTTTGAGTTTTCTTAAAGAGGAAGAAATGTTTGTGTTTGTGTTTGAGTAAGAAATAGGTTAAGGAGTATGAGTGAAATATGAAGGGAAAAAGTCAAGGAAAGTCAAACTCGCCTTAAGATGGGATTCTCATGGAATCTCGCGGAAATTCCAAATACGAACTCGGAAATTCTAAATTCGACTCGGAACATTAAATTATAAATTAAAACTTAAATTTGCTGAAAAGATTTCGTAAAATATTTCTACTAGAAAAATAGGGTACATTTCCGGGTGTTACAATCACCCCACCTTTTAAAAAGTTTCGCCCTCGAAACTTGAGGGAAAGAAAATTTACCTTACTCGAAAAGACTCGGATATTTACTACGCATAGAAGCTTCGGTTTCCCAAGTCGCTTCTTCGACATTAGCACTTCTCCACAAGATCTTCACCAAAGAAACTACTTTACTTCTTAACTTTCTATCCTTACGATCTAGATGCGGATCGGCTTCTCTTCAAAAGATATATTCGGTTCAAGCTCGGGTAATTCATCTTCAAAGACATGGCTTGGATCACTTACATACTTTCTCAATTGAGAAACATGGAAAACATTATGAACCTTAGCCAAATTCGGCGGCAAATCAAACTTATAAGCAACGGCACCAATCCTTTTCACAATATCAAAAGGTCCAATGTACTTCGGGCTCAATTTACCCTTAACACCAAACCGTTTAACACCCTTCATTGGAGATACCTTCAAGAATACTTTATCTTCCACCTCAAATTCTAAAGGCCTTCTTCAGATATCGGCATAAGACTTTTGACGGTCTTGAGCGGCTTTCATTCTATCACGAATGACCTTCACATTATCAATGGTTTCAACAAGAACATCGGGGCCTAAATCACGATTGTCACTCAATTGATTCCAACATATAGGACTCCGACATTTTCTTCCATAAAGGGCTTCATATGGAGCCATCTTGATAGATGCATGATAACTGTTGTTGTAAGAAAACTCCACTAACGGTAAGCTCTTTTCCCAACTAGACTGAAAGTCAAGAGCACAAGCGCTAAGCAAGTCTTCTAAAGTCTGAATAGTCCTCTCAGTCTGACCATCCGTAGCGACATGAAATGCAGTACTCATCAACAACTTACTACCCATGGCTTCTTGCAAAGCTTTCCAAAATCTCGAACAAAATCTCGGATCTCGGTCGGATATAATCTCCATAGGAACTCCATGATTTCTAACAATTTCATCCACATAGGCTTTTGCTAATCGGTCCAAACTCCAAGTTTCTTTGATCGGAATAAATCTAGCACACTTGGTCAACCGATGAACAACAACCCAAACAGCATCTTTTCCTCCAACGGTTCTCGGCAAAGCCATAACAAAGTCCATAGAAATAGATTCCCACTTCCATAGCGGAATATCCAAAGGTTGTAGCAATCCACCGAGCCTCTTGTGTTCAATCTTCACTTGTTGGCAAGTAAGACATCTTCCAACATAAGATACAACATCACCCTTCAAGTTTGGCCACCAAAACTGTAGCTTCAAATCCATGTACATCTTATCACCTCCGGGGTGAATAGAATAAGGGGAAAGGTGAGCTTCATCAAGAACTCGCTTCCTCAAATTAAGAGCATTAGGAACAAATAAACGACCATGGAAACGAAGAACACCTTCATTATCAAACTTGAAATCTTTACCCTTACCTTCAAGAATCTTGGCTTGGATAGACTTGTAGGTAAGATCATCAACTTGATTTCCGTATTTTCATCAACGGAGAACACGCTTCGTCCAATCATAGCACCACATGAACAAATCCCGCCGAACAAATTCCCAAACTCACCTGCGAAACTCGGCACAAAGATCAACATGTAAAACATGCAAGCTGTCACACTGAAAGCTTTCCCTACTAAGAGCATCTGCAACAACAGTAGCCTTCCCTTCATGGTACAATAACTCAAAATCATAATCATTCACCAATTCCAACCATCTTCTTTGCCTCATATTCAACTCTTTTTGAGTAAATATGTACTTCAAACTCTTGTGATCGGTGAAGATACGACAATGAACTCCAATTAAATTATGTCTCCACACTTTCAAAGCATGAACGACAGCGGCCAATTCTAAATCATGAGTAGGATAGTTCACTTCATGAACTCTCAATTGCCTTGAAGCATAAGCCACCACCTTCCTATTTTGCATAAGAACACAACCTAATCCCATTTTTAGATAAGCCTCACAATAGACATCAAGTCCTACGCCAGCTCACAGCAAAGTCAACACCGGACGGTAAGTTAACCCTCTTTAACAACTCTGAAACGCTGCTTCACAAGCTTCATTCCATGGAATTTGGTTTCCTTCTTCAACAACTGAGTCATAGGTCTAATAGCAATCTTTGGAGAAACCTTGCAAATCTTCGATAATAACCAGCTAAACCAAGGAAACTTCGAATCTCTCTAATATCAGACGGACTCTTCCAATCAACAACGGCCTCAATTTTAGAAGGATCCACCATTACACCCTCTTTAGAAATCACATGCCCAAGAAAGGACATTTTAGGTAACCAAAATTCACACTTAGAGAACTTAGCATACCACTTCTGACGACGTAGAACACCCAAAATAATTCTCAAATGAATAGCATGCTCATCTTCGGACTTGGAGAAAATAAGAATATCATCAATGAAAACCACCACACACTTGTCAAGATACTCACTAAATGTGCGGTTCATTTGATCCATAAAGATAGCAGGAGCATTGGTCAATCCAAATGGCATTACCTTGAACTCATAATGGCCATACCTCGTACTAAAAGCGGTCTTTGGAATATCAACATCTCTAACCGGAATTTGATGATAACCGGACCTCAAATCGATCTTCGAAAAAGTAGAAGCACCCTTTAATTGATCAAACAAATCCTCAATTCTAGGTAAAGGATACCTATTCTTGATTGTAATCCGATTCAATTCACGATAATCGATACACAATCTCATAGACCCATCCTTCTTCTTCACAAAAAGAACAGGAGCACCCCAAGGCGAGGCACTTGGTCGAATAAACCCCTTTTCAATCATATCATCCAACTGCTTCCTTAACACTTTCAATTCAGACGGAGCCATACGATAAGGAGCTTTGGCAATAGGACCAGAACCAGGAACAAGATCAATAGAGAATTCAACATCACGCTCGGGAGGAATCCCGGGCAAATCTTCAGGAAATACATCAATGAATTCTCGAACAATAGGCACATCTTCAATACTTGGCAAAGAGGTATTTGAAGAAGTCACAACACACAAGAATGCTTGGTGACCTTTTCTAACCATACTTACCAACTTCATAGCGGAAATTAAAGACACACCTTTACTGGGATGAGATCCCTTATAGGTTATTCTAACACCTAAAGGACTCTTTAAGAAAATATTTTGGTCACGACACTCGAACCTAGCATGATACATAGCTAACCAATCTATACCTAAAATAATATCAAACTCTCCTAGAGGAAACTTAAGGAGATTTGCGGGAAAGACAGAACTCGAAATAGAAATTGGTACATTTGGATAAAGGGTTGAACAAGAGATAATATCTCCGGATGGTAAGGATATGGGAGTATCCTCACTAGATGTAGGCTCGATAGATACTTTACTAGCATAGGTCGATGACACAAAAGACATAGAAGCACCGATATCAAAAAGAATAAGACACGGTTGCTCTTAAATTGAGAACATACCCGTAATAATCTCGGGATGAGCATCGGCCTCAGCGCGGCTCATGACAAAGATTGAACCCTTAGGTTTAGGAGGAGGGGGCAACTTCCGATCGGGGCAATCCTCATAACGATGACCACCCTTTTGACAAAAGTAGCAAATGTAAGGTCGGTTAACACAAGACATACCGGGATGGTCTCAATCTTATCAAACTTATACCGCTAACGGTGAGATGCAAGCCCTAGTGAGCGTATTCGGTTGCCTAAGAGTGTCTTCCCCGAGTCTTTGAATAACATGATGGTTTCGGATTTGATTTCCACATGATCTTATCATTATATATTGGATTGCTATCTATTCTTATCGTAAACTCACATTATATTATATATGCATGATTTTACTTTTGTATTCTTTATATGTACGTTTAAGGTGATATGGCTGGAGAACCCGGAGTTATACCACTGAGTGTGGACGTTCATGTTTTCATGAATGAACAGGTGCTTGCATGGATTGGCTTTTTGCTTATGTATTTGGGTTCGGGGTGTGAGCTAGCGGGCGTTGTCCCTGGATGAAACACCTCTAGACGTTGTTTAGCTAGTTGCTAATTACTTTGTCTTTTGTTAACACTTTGAGAGACTACGTCTCTTGCGGTATTTTTATTTAGTTTGTAATATTTTGACACTCCTCGTTTTATTTAACTTGCATGTATAAAAGTTTTTAAAATTTACCTATTTCTGCTATATAATTCACATGCTTGTATGTTTTATATTTCCGCATTCGCGAGGGTTGTCACAACCATCCATACAAAAATCATGATTATAAACAAATCATCCAAATATGTCAAGAACACTAAACTTGTTATAAATTCATAAAACATAATAATAACAACTAATTATCATGTTACTAACTAAAACCGTAAATAACAATAATATAAACAAAACAAAAGATATGTGACATTAATTCGTCGAGTAAATCGGAATCGTTACCTTAGCTAGCAAAATCAAGTAGCACCAAAAATAAGAAGTAAAGAAAAACCCGTCTACTAATCTTCTCCTAATATATACGAGTCACCAAACTCGTCTTCAAAATCTTCCCCTATAAGAAATGACAAGAATAATATTGTTAGAATTAAAACTTGATTTTCCATAATTAAAGTGTTGAAAACGATTTTGTCGGAATTGAAAATAAACCGTACTTGAAGATGGAGAGCGAAGAGGAGATTCTAGAAATATAAGTTAGGACGGATTTGAATAAGTAACGAAGGTTTTATGACGATTTTGCTCAAGAACGACGAAGAACGATGAAGAACGACGAAGAACGATGAAGAACGATTAAAGAAAGTATTAATTAGATCTTAAGTTGATTTATTGTAAAATGAAAAGGTAGTTAGTGAGTAATGGTGGGTGATTGGGCCGTGTACATATAGAGGAAATATGGAGTCGGGTTTTGAAATTGTTGTTACGGAATTGACTCGGGTTTTATAATTAATTAAGGTAATTAATTAGATATAATTAGATTAAATGATAGTTTAATAAAATATCTAGATATTAATTAGATATTATGTTATTGTAATCAAAAGAAAGAAAAATATCTAGCCTTATTAGAGGAGAGGGAGCCGTGTAGAAGTAGGAGAATCGGATCTGTTTTTCGAGCGATTTGCGTAATTTCAGTTGACGGATCGATAAAGTTACAAATATCTTAGATATTCGTATTAGTTTAATCGAAAGAATTCAAATATCTAATGTGAGTGGAAAAAGATGACATGGGCGTGTGACTCATGCCAAAGTCGGGTTTCGGGTTTGTTTTCGGGATTTAAGTTGGCTCGGGAATAGTTAAATGATGTTCGGGTTTAAACCGTAAAACCTTCTCTTTAATTCCGAATAAATTCAAAATAATTATATTAAATTATCATAAATTCAAATAAATCTTAATAAAAATAAATTAAATTTATTATTTTTTTAAATAAAATTTTGGTCTTTCAAATTACGGGGTGAGTCGGAAAAGTCAACAAAAGTCAAAGTTGACTTAAAAACGGGATTCTCATGGAATCTCGCAGAAATTCCAAATACGAACTCGGAAATTCCAAATTCGACTGGAAACAATAAATTCCAATTTAAAACTTAAATATGCTGAAAAGTATCCGTAAAATATTTTCCCTAGAAAAAATAGGGTACTTTTCGGGTTGTTACAATGGGTCTTTAGTACTCCTTTTGTATTAAGTACTTCTCTTAGTCTTTTGTTGTAATTTCATTTAATTAGATTATTTTGGAAGGTGATTGATGTTAATCATTGAAATGTATGCCAATAAGGTGCACATTTGTGAGGTTTTGGTTGTTGTGTGTTATTTTGGAAGCATTGGCATGCAAAAACAAGACCAAAAATGAAGACTTGAAGTATCGATTTTCCAAGGGTCAACTTCAAACGGGTATATATTGAGTTCTAGAGCTCGTATCGATGTAAGTCCAAGTGGAGGTGATAGCTTATCCTCTTAGCTTTCCAAAGGTAGGTCGCACGCCCCAAATAACCAAGAAACGAGAGAGATATGGCTCTCGCAAAAACAGGCTGAAACACTGACCGCGGCACACGACGCTGCCGGCGTCCTGTGACGCCGTCAGCGTCCACCGGCGCTGCCAGCGTCCTGTGACGCCGTCAGCGTCCACCGGCGCTGCCAGCGTCCTGTGACGCCGTCAGCGTCCACCGGCGCTGCCAGCGTCCGACACTTCTAGTACGCGACTATTTTTCCGCCTTCTTGTTCTTTGAAGCTCATTTCTCAAGGCCCCTAGGTTTCCGAGAGGCAAGGGTATAAAAGAGCAACAAAAGAAGAGAGAGAGAACAAGAACACAACACATACTCTCATATCATAATTGAATCTCATACTTTGTTCTTCATCTTTTGGGTATCTTTTAGTTGAACTTATTATTATTTGGGTTGTAATTTATTAGTAAGTTCACACCTTTAGCATTGTATGACTCTCTAATCCTCTTCTTCCTTATTTAATGTAATTTTATTGTGTTAATCTTTCATGTTGAGTAGATGAATGTTTAGTTTGACTAGCTTGACATCTTATTTGCTTAATGAATGCTTGTTCTTGGTAGGATTTGTCAACCTATACTTGAATGTGTGAAGTAAACTTGAAAGATTGCAACTTTGGTTTAAAGTTAGAGTCTTTTGAGTGGAAAATTATATGTTGTGTGATTTTAACATGGTTTAGTGTTGAGTTGCATGATTCTAGCTTAATCCTTTGGTTTAATACTTAAAGCTGACTTCTTTGATTGTGCTTATGTTTTAATAAGTGTTGGTTAAGTTGTAAAGGGTCAATCTTGGATGTTTTAATTTTTGTTGACTATTTCTTAGGAGGTAGTATTAGATGAATAAGAAGAGAGGTATAAAAGGGTCATCTTTGCTAATTGTTGTGTTACTTGGGATAATTGCACTAAGTACTTTTCTCATATTTGATTTCTTGCATAGAAGGTGTTTGTTCTATTGTCTAGCCTAGAATTTCATGTTTCAATGTGAGTCATGTTTTTAACCAAATTTCTTCTTATATGTTAATCTACATGTTTTCTCATTGTGAATATCATTGTTTGTGATTATTAGCAATTAGTGTCTTAATTAGTAATTAGTACCTTAATAAGTGTTTAGTTTCGTAATTAGTGTCTTAGCTAATTGTTTAGAGTCTAGATTTAGCTTAATTTCGCCTTCTCTTGGGTTCGACCCTTTACTTACCCTTACTACCCTTTTATTTAGGATGGTTTGAGTCTAGGTAAGGTAATATAAATTTTTATTTGGCCTAGTTAATTAACGGAATTAACGACACGTGGATTAGCCTCGTCAACTGTCACTCACCACTTTCAGCCACCGTCGGCGTCGTCACCTGCAAACCCAATCCCATACAGCTAGTCACTACCACCAATCAATAACAATAACAATAACAATATAAAACCAAATTATTATACGAGCAACACCAACTTGTTATATGAGTAATGGGTTTGGGAATGAATTATTGAACACCCACATTTAGACCAACCTATGATCCACTAAAAGAATAGCCATTGATCGGAAAAATCCCCAATCCATTATTTATCTCTTAACAAAATTGATGGCGAAATCAAAACCAGTCTTGAGCTAATCATAAAACTTGCCTAATGGAGACAACATAAAGATTAGTTCTTTCCGAATAATTACTAAAAAAACAACACAGGAAAACAAAAAAACAAACAACAAAAGAACAAATAGCAATAGAAAAAAGGAGGAGGTATTTGATACCTTGGTCATGTCAAAGGAGTACTAGAGAGGAAAGAGAAGGGGGAGTGAATGGAGGAGCATTATTAAGAAAATCAGAAATGAATGGTGGAGGAAATGATAGAAAATGAATGGTGGAGGAGATCGGTGAAAAGAGATATGGGCTAGAGGTATGGGTTGGGTTAGCCTTGGTTGAATGGTTCCAATACTGTTCATAAGAAATCTTTTTGAAACTTCATACATTTAGAAGAGTTAAAGATTCATACATTTAGAAGAGTTAAAGATTTAGTTGATATTTTCTAGTTTAGAAATGCAAGTTCAAATGAAAGATTTAGGTTACCGTAACAAATGCATGGGACATTAAGCCAACTCTACAAAGAATCAAGTTCAACAAAGAGTGCCTTGTCAAGCCTAATAGGTTAGTAAACATTGAAACCCGCCACAACCATCACTCAAACTTCGATCAATCAACATGGAGAAATTTATTTGGGTATTTGAAACATTTGATTTCACTTGGCAACGTTAGTAACTCCATTGATTTGGTAGATGTGTCAATGCAATCTCAATCCACTAAAATCACCATATGTTCCACCTCGGGACTCGGTCCGTTGGATCAAAACTCTTAGTGAAATCAACAAATTGAGCTCCATACTTGTGACACCCTCAAATTTGCGGAAAGAAAAAAAATAATTTAACTAAATAAAAGATGAGAAAAACATAACAAAGGTGTCTTAAATAAAAAGGTTCATAACCAAAAAGGAAATAATATTATACAAAAGAAATATCCAAAACGGGAGACATATCTCCCGTATAAATACGGAAATAAAAGAGTGTATAATAATATACAATCATAAGAACCGAATATAGGTCCAAGGTAAATACTTCGCTCGCTAGCTCGTCAATGTACCCAAGTATGCATCACAAACCTGCCAACCGCATTAAATATAAACACGGAAGCCACAGTCAGTGGGGAGTAACTCCGAGTTCTCCCAGCCACGAAATGTCGAGTTTAATGAAACATGAATAACATAAAAGCAATGTATATGGAAAATACAAAACTTAACACCTTAACAAATACGATATGATTTTCATGTTATGAAACAAATAACTAACATATAACCTAGCATATGAAAGCGATCATGTGAATCCGTTAACAATCTATAATACGAGGTAGGGAAGCTGGTATGCTAGCTCAGAGGTTACGTCAACCATGGCCATGATACACTCAAACCCTAATCAACACGTAATCATGTGAATCAGTTAACAACCGGTAATCCAAACTCTATCAACCTTAGCCGGCTTGCATCTCACCTTCTAAGATTAATAGAATCATACAAACATGAAAACCAATACTTCTACAAACAGGCATAAGTTCTTAGTCCAGTCAATAGTCGACTTCTGTAACTCGAGGCTATACCACAAGGTAGGAAAACATCCTAGTCCTAGACTGATCAGACCTAGCGACAACAGCTATTTCATTCCCCGTCTCATGACATAACCGTACACAAGAAACTCTACTAGGCGACCCCCTAAGCAGAGATGGCTAGTACTTAAGCTGGCTCCAGTCCCAAAACGGATCAGGCAGCCATGCCCCGACTTGGAGATAAGCCCCCCAGGCCGTGACACAAAAGCTATCAAGCTGTGAACTATCTACTCGTTAAAGATAGTACGGACCTAT
>JAIUZE010072350.1:0-16154 GCA_022085475.1 Heliosperma pusillum | reverse complement strand
TATGTTCTTTTCTCATTTTATCATGGGTGAATTTATTTAAGGATTGTATTTTATTATTATTTATCCTTAATGTTTGACGATAATATTTATTAGTAAATTAAGCGACTAAAGGTCGTGGTAATTGTATCGTTATCAAATTTTCCATTTTATCTATTATTGATTTTAGCTTCTTAATATACTTTATTATTATTTTTAAATTTCCTTTTTATTTTATTGACGGATTTTACGGGTATTACAATCTACCCTCCTTAAGACAAACTTCGTCCTCGAAATTTAAAACTACCCTCAACAAGCCAAGCTAACTATATTATCAACAACAATTAGTGAACCAACATTCCTAGCTATGCAAGGACAAAATGCAAGTATTACATCATACCTCCCTTAAAGAACGTTACGTCCTCGTAACTAGATAATTACCTCAAATAGCTCTGGGTATTTAAGTTTCATGGCCTCCTCGGCTTCCCAAGTGGCCTCCTCGGTGTCATGGTCCGACCATAGCACCTTGATTATACGGGTCTCTCCATTTCGGGTTTTTTGAACTTTACTATCCTAGATTTTAACGAGTCGCTCTTCATAAGATAGCGAGTCATCGAGTTCTAGTACTTCAGGTTCTAAAACGTGCGACAATTCGCTCAAGTATTTACGGAGCTGGGAAACATGGAAAACGTTGTGGACTCGGTCCAATGATGGTGGTAACGCCAGACGATAGGCTACCTCTCCAACACGCTCCACTATCTCGTATGGGCCTATGTATTTAGGGCTCAACTTTCCTTTCTTACCAAATCGCATCACTCCTCTTATTGGTGACATTCGCAACAAAACTTTGTCTCCAACTTCAAACTCGATGCTTTTTCCGTGAAGGTCGGCATAACTCTTTTGCCTGTCTAGACTGCCTTTATCTTTTGTTGGATCACTTAGACTTGATGGATCATTTCTTGAATCATCTGCGGTCTAAGTACAACACTATCTGTGAGGTCGTTCCAACATACATGGCTTCTACATTTCCTTCCGTACTATACATGGCATCAAATGGTGCCATTTTGATACTAGCATGGTTACTGTTGTGGTATGAAAATTCAATTAGATCAAGCATGTCCTCCGATGAACCCTTGAATTCTAGAGCGCAAGCTCTAAGCATGTCTTCCAGAGTCTGGATCGTCCTCTCAGTTTGACCATCGGTTGCGGGGTGAAATGCGATACTCATTTTCAGCTTGGTCTCTAAAGACTCTTGTAGTTCTTGCCAGAATCGGGAAATGAATCTCAAACCTCTATCTGAAATGATACTACTTGGAACTCCGTGTAAGTTTAGCACGTGTCTCCTGTAAGCCATGGCGAGTTCTTTCTTGTTCCAGGTATCCTTCATTGGTATGAAGTGTGCAGATTTCGTCAATCGATCCACAATTACCCAAAACATGTTGTTTTCTTTCTTGGTCCATGACAAGGCGGTGATGAAATCCATTGAGAACGAGTCCCACTTCCATTTTGGGATGTCCAAAGTCTTTAGTAACCCTTGGGGTCTTCTATGCTCGATTTTCACCTTTTGGCAAATCAAACATCGTGATACAAATTCTGCTACTTCTCTCTTCATATTCGGCCACCAAAAGGTGTTTTTAAGATCTTTGTATAACTTTTATCCTCTCGAATACACTGAATAGGGTTAGTGTGTGCCTCCTCCATTTTTTTCTTATTTAGCTCGGAGTCTTGGGGTACACACCATCTTGCTTTCTAGCGAATACTCCCATTCTTCTCGATGCTGAAACCTTCTCCATTCGGGGTCCTAATCTTTGCTTTCTTTGCTTCAATCACTTCATCTCCAGCTTGTTTCTCACGGATCTCATCTTATAGGTCGGGTGATAGGGTGAAGTCATTCAAGTCGTCACCTTTAGAGATGACGTTGATGCCAATTAACTGGATCTCCTCTCTTAGCTCCATTCGTGAAATAGCTCCACATAGCGAGTGCACATACTTCTGGCTGAGAGCATCAACCACTACATTTGCTTTTCCTTCGTGGTATTGGATCTCCATGTCGTAATCCTTGATCAACTCCAACCACTGTCTTTGTCTCATGTTTATCTCCTTTTGGGTGAAGATATGCTTTAGGCTCTTGTGATCGGAAAAGATCTTGAAAGTGACACCATAAAGATAATGACGCCATATCTTGAGGGCAAAGACAACGGCAGCTAACTCCAAATCATGAGTCGGGTAATTAACCTCATGTGGCTTTAGTTGTCGGCATGCATAAGCAATGACTCGTTGATCCTGCGTTAGCACACATCCTAGACCGTTCTTGGATGCGTCAGTATACAGCTCGAAATTTTCGTTTCCGCGTGGTAGTGCTAGAATTAGGGCGGTGGTTAGTCGCTCCTTGAGAGTCTGGAATAACTTCTCGCAGTTGTCGTCCCATTGAAACTTGTTTGCTTTCTTCATCAACGAAGTCATCGGTCAGGCGATCTTGGAGAAATCTTTTACAAAACGCTTGTAGTATCCGGCTAGGCCCAAGAAGCTACGGATCTCGGTGACATTCTTCGGAGTCGGCCAATTGGATACAACTTCCACATTGCTTGGATCAACTGAAACTCCTTCTTCTGAGATAACGTGTCCTAGAAAAGATATTTTTTCTTGCCAAAACTCGCATTTCGACATTTTAGCATACAACTGGTTGTCGCTCAAGGTTTAAAGAACTAGCCTCAAGTGCTCCTCGTAGTCCTCCGTATTCTTCGAGTATACTAAGATATCATCGATGAAGACTACTATAAACGTTTCCAGGAATGGTCAGAATACTCGGTTCATCAGGTCCATGAACACGGCAGGTGCATTTGTAAGACCAAACGGCATCACGGTGAACTCATAGGGACCATATCTAGTTCGAAAGGCGGTTTTTATTACATATCCTCCAGCCATCCTCAATTGATGGTATCCAGATCTGATGTCTATTTTTGGGAATATTCCTGCTCCACGCAACTAGTCGAATAGGTCATCAATTCGGGGTAAGGGATATCGGTTTTTCACCATTACATTATTCAGTTCGCGGTAGTCAATGCACAAACTCAAACTTCCATCCTTCTTCTTCACAAACAAAACCGGTGCTCCCCATGGTGACACACTTGGGCGAATGTAACCCTTGTCAAGAAGCTCTTCTAATTGGATCTTTGATTCGGCTACCTCCTTTGGAGCTATCCTATAGGGTGCCTTGGAGATTAGGCCAGTGCCTGGAACAAGTCGATTCGGAATTCTACTTCCCTTTGCGGGGGTATGCCGGGAATCTCTACGGGAAAGACGTCCTCGAACTCCCGTACTACCTCTACATCTTCGACTCTCGGACTCTCGATAGACACATCATGAACGTGACACAATATGAATGGGAATCCTTTCCTCAGGTATGATTTTAAGGTGAGGACAGAAATCAATTTTACTTTGGGTTTAACTGCCACTCCTTTGTAAGAAACTCGGACTCCTTTGGGTCCTCGCAAAGAAACAATTTTGTTTCCAACAATCAATCTTAGCTTTATGCTTATTTAACCAATCCATCCCTAATATCACATCAAAATTTCCTAAGGGAAACTCGACTAGGTCAACAAGAAAATCGGTCTCCACAATCGTTATGGACACATAACTAAAGATTTTTTAACATTTTACAACTTCTCCTGATGGTTCCATGAACTTGGTTTCCGTCATTTCATTTTGCTTAAGGCCAAGAGTGGGTGCAAAAGAACTGGCTATGAAAGAGGGAGATTTTTAGAATTGATTAGGAATGTACCAGTGACGACGTTCTCAGTCCTTTCAGCTTCATCACGACCAATGGCGAAGAGTCTCCCAGTTCGGTTCCCATTTCCTCCCTGAACGGTGCTAGTTGATGCAGCTTGATTGTTACCTCCATTGATCGGGGCTCTAATGACACCTTGATTGTTGGGGTTTCCTTGGGGTCGAGTGACCGGCTAAGCACGGTTAGAATTTGCATAACTCCATGTGGTTCTTGCAGGCATTCCTCCATGGCGAGTTTGGTTCCTTTCCTGAGATTGTCAATCCTTGGAGTAGCACTCATAAGCTCGGTGCCCCATTTTGTTGCAGAAGTTGCAGCAAACAGGATTGCCATTGCAATCTTTCTCGGGGTGATCTTGGCGACATTGCTTGTAGAAATAGCGCCTCACGAACTGCTTCCCTTGAGATGGCTCGTCAGTAAACCGCGGCTATTTTGGCAAACTCTTGTCCTCCTAGTCGGTCCCTAATACTAAGCTCAAGGTTCTGCTCAAACTTGTCGGCTTTGGAAGCTTCATTGGGAACTAGGTTTGTCGCGAAGCGAGACAGCTCTTAAAACTTTTGATAATACTCTTGAACCATCATTGAGCCTTGCTTGAGGTTATCAAATTCCCTCCTCTTTGCCCTTCGAAGGTGCTCGGGAAAGAACTCAGCCAAGTGAGTGTTAATTTGGACCAACTATCGGACTACTTCATTCATCCCATTGTCATCCTGGCTATTGTCGTCGTTGTTGGCGGGGTTGCTGCGGGGTCAGGCCATCGGTACTACGTGGCGTAAAAACCACATTCAAGATTTAGTATGTATGTACACAGTATCTATCCTATGTTAGGTTTACTTATATCATATCATTTCTATTCTAGAACATGCGATGATGTAAGCATAAGGCGAAATTTCATATGTAAATAGACGTGCATAATTAAGCGATTCATTCATAGTGCATCATGGTCGTAGCTAATATAAACATTAGAAAATTTCAAACTTCATCCAAAACCCAAAATTGTTCAAAACTATATGATTCTAAACAACTCAAAATTTAACGGTCTAACTTTTATATACTAATAAAATAAAATAAAAATTCGCATGGTTCTCCTTAGCTAGGCCAAGGATAGTCTAATGGTCTCTATCAGGACTAGAAGGGTCGACAAAATCGCTCCCTCCCTCATCCATCTCCTGGCCCTCAATCTCGTCCCCGGACTCTTGGTATCCCCCCAATGGAATATCGGCCTCCTCATGGCATCTTGCCACTATCTCATCGAGGCTATGGTTATCCGGGTATTCCGGCAGGGTGGGATCTTCCAGTCTCATGTCAATATAGGCATCCATCTCCTCCAATAGTTCTCTTCTAAACTCGGCGTATATTCCAACGGGCGGAAGGGAAATGATCAATGCCCTCCCTTGATAGAAAAGGCAGTTACTAAAGTTCTGTGGCTTCATGAGGGTGTAATACCTCATGTACGCCTTCATTTGCAGATTGTGCTTTGCGATGCACGCGTCTGGGTCTATCTGAATAAGGTGTGGGCTTACAAGGGGGAAAGGCATCCTATTGTTCACATTTATATTTGAAATATACGTGGTTAGATAAAATAATAGTAGTATTAATAATGGCATTAATAATCGTCCCAAGTATTTCCACACACAACATCACCACGTCGAAAAGATTGTTTGTATATATGTATAATTTCCAGGACATTTGTTTTAAATGTATGTTTATGGTGTATATAGAATATATATTTTGAAAATATTTAACAAGGTCGGTTTATTTGCGGGCGGTAAAGACATATGAAGATCTAATCACCCATCCAAGAAGGAAACCCGCTCTGATACCACTTTGTATCATATGGTTTGCAATATAAGATCAATTTATTTATTTTAATACAATGGGTCATATGGTTTACAATATACTTGCATCTTTCCCAATATATGATCTTAAATACCGTTAGTGACTAAATTGCGTTTCCAATGTCCCTTGCCTTTACTAGTTAGTGACTTTCATGTAGTATCAGAGGGGTTACACAAATAAGTTTATAAAGTAATAAGCTCGTACCATACATGTATGTTACCTGACCGTTACCACTCTATTTATAATGTATGGACAAAGTTATTTGTTAGACTTTCGGTCATTGTTATAACTTTACACTCTACCTATTTGCATTAGAGCCACAAATTATAAAAGAAGATGAGGAAAACGTTCCCTCCTCGTCTCAAAAGGTTTATGTCCCTAGAAGGTCAAGTAGAATTATTCATCAACCTAACCGTTACCTCGGATGCATCGAGGAAGATGAAGATTTGTTACTTTTTGAAAGTGATGAACCCACCACCTACAAGTCGGCCGTTTCTAGTCCCGACTCCCCGCATTGGCTCGAGGCCATGCGATCCGAAATGGATTCTATGTGCGAAAATCAAGTATGGGACTTGGTAGACTTACCTGAGAAGGTACGACCTCTTCAGTGCAAGTGGATCTACAAGATCAAAATCGGCTTAGATGGACATAATAATGACTACAAAGCTAGATTGGTGGTGAAAGGCTTCACTCAAGTTCATGGTTTAAACTATGATGAAACCTTCGCCCCAGTCGCTATGCTTCGATCCATTAGGATTCTCTTAGCGGTTGCTGCATTTCATAACTATGAAATTTGGCAAATAGATGTCAAAACCGCCTTCTTGAATAAGATTCTAAAACTGGAAGTGTACATGACACAACCTGAAAGTTTTGTGGATAAATCCAACCCTAAGAAGGTGTGCAAACTTAAGAGATCCATCTATGGTCTTAAGCAAGCATCCAGGAGTTGGAACCATCGCTTCGATCATGTTATTAAACAAAACGGTTTCACTCGAAGTGTCGAGGAGCCATGTTTATACATGAAGTTTTGTGGGAGCAAAGTTACTTTCCTTATTTTGTATGTGGATGACATACTTCTCATTGTGAATGATTTACAAATGCTTACTTCTACAAAGGAGTGGCTAGGAAACATTTCCAGATGAAGGACTTGGGAGAGGCACAACGCATTTTGGGTATCCAGATCTATAGAGATAGATCCAAGAGGATACTAGCATTAAGTCAAGAAGCTTATATAAATAAGATTCTTGATCGGTTCAAAATGAAAGACTCTAAGAGAGGCTTTCTTCCAATAGGTCATAGTATCACTCTGAGCAAATCGCCGAGTCCTACCGTCACCGAAGAGATTGAACGCATGAATTTGATCTCTTATGCTTCCGTAGTTGGATTAATCATGTATGCTATGATGTGTACTCGCCCCGTCGTCGCATATGCTTTAAGCATGACGAGTCGTTATCAAGCCAATCCAGGTGAGAGTCACTGGATCGCTGTTAAGAACGTCCTTAAGTACTTACGAAGGACTAAAAGATTCTTTCTTGGTGTTTGGAGGAGAAACTGAGTTGCGTGTAAAGGGTTACACGGACGCTAGTTTCCAAACTGATAGGGATGATTTAAAGTCTCAAATCGGCTATGTCTTTACGTTGAATGAAGGAGCTGTTTGCTGGAAGAGCTTCAAGCAAAGCATTATTGCAGATTCTACAACAGAAGCTGAGTACGTTGCAGCATCAGAGGTTGCAAAGGAAGTTGTGTGGATTCGGTAATTCACGCTAGGTCTAGGAGTAGTCCCCACCGCCGCAGATCTAATCACGATGTATTGTGATAACAGTGGGGCTATCTTTCAAGCAAAGGAACCCAAGTCCAGTAAGAAGTTTAGACATGTACTTAGGAAATACCATGTAATTAGAGATTACGTGGAGAGGAAGGAAATTGATGTATGAAAGGTTGGGACAGACGATAACATCGCTGATCCCCTAACCAAGCCTTTTTCAAAGGCTAAGCATGATGCTCATGTCGTCGTAATGGGATTAAGACGGGTATCTGAATTCCTCTAGATTATATGATATGTAATAGTTGAATATTGTATCAATGTTTACATAAATGATAATTGCATTCATTTTTCGAGTTTTATATGAGGTCTTTATTTTAGTTTGACTAAATATCAATACTCTATTTTATCTGAATTGATTTTATGAAAAGTTGAACACAACTCAAGTGAACAAGATAAACTTAGTACTATTGTCCTTAGTCACTCATATGAGGTGACGTCTCGTAGTGACTAGATTGTAAGTCGATCGATGGCTAGTTCAGCGCCATGGGGTCATGAAGATGACTGGTCGTTTACATAGGCAGACTATATGACACTCTGTCGGGCAGTGACCTTTATAGGATCCCTTATCAAATTATTGAAGCCTGGTCGTGGCATGGATTTCTATATTATTCCTATGAGTCGATTCTTTAGACTGGCGACCATTTATCTGAGTTGGCGTAGTTCCGATTGACCTTGGTTTTTGTCCTAGGTCGTGCCGTGATAGGAGACCGATGGACATTTTCTGGGTCATGGTGATCCGCATTATACAGTGTAAGTTGGGTCAACATGAATTATGTGGACACCTCAAATTGCGGGGAAAGAAAAAAATAAGTTTAATACATACAAAGGGGTTCATAAATAAAAGGGTCATTACAATACGGAAATAATATTCTACAAAAGAAAATATCAAGACGGGCGACATATCTCCCGTCTAAAATAGGAAATTGACAAGAGTGTATAATAAGTATACAATCTAAGAACCGAGTATAGGTCCAAGGTAAATACTTCGCTCGCTAGCTCGTCAATGTACCCCAAATATGCATCACCACCTGTTCGACCGCATTAAATATAAACACGGAAGCCACAGTCAGTGGGGAGTAACTCCGAGTTCTCCCAGCCCCGAAATGTCGAGTTTAATTAAACATGAATAACATAAAAGCAATGTATATGGGAAATACAAACCTTAACATATATGATATGTTTTTCATGTTATGAAACAATTAACTAACATATAACCTAGCATATGAAAGCTATCATGTGAATCCGATAATAAAATATAACACGAGGTAGGGAAGCTGGTATGCTGGCTCAGCGGTTACCATGTAACATGGCCCGGATACACTCAAACCCTAATCAACACGTAATCATGTGAATCAGTTAACAATCGGTAATCCAAACTCTATCAATCTTAGCCGGCTTGCATCTCACCTTCTAAAACTCATAGAATCATACAAACAGGAAAGACCAATACTTCTATAAACAGGCATAAGTTCCTAGCACGGCCCATAGTCGATTGTAACTCGAGGCTATACCACAAGGTAGGAAAACATCCTAGTCCTAGACTGATCAGACCTAGCGACAACAGCTATTCCATTCCCCGTCTCATGAAATAACCGACACACAAGAAACTTGACTAGGCGGACCCCCCCTAGCAGAGATGCTAGTACTTAAGGAGTCCTTCCCAAGCGGAACTCTTAGGATGCCATGCCCCGACTTGGGATAAGCCCCCACGGCCCGGGACACAAAAGCTATCAAGCTGTGAACTATATACTCGTTAAAGATAGTACAGGCCTATCAATGTCATGGTCCAAGCTACTCATTTAGAATTAGAATGGTCAAGACGCCATATATCATAATTCTCTATGGGTACTTAGTCAACACGACACCAACCATATAATTAAACAGTCACGGAAACCATTTCCTAACATGTGACTAATTGCATATAAATCATAATCAAATAACATATCGCCTCATATCTACTAAGGATAATTCCTTAATTAAATACAACCTTACTTGAAGACAAATCCCCGACCCGAGTCCCGCGACGGGTCATCAGTCAAATCGGGGCTGACTAGATCTTAGTTTGACCAAACCCGTTGGATCAAACCGGCTAGAAACAGAGTCTTATCACATAGACATAAAATCAACATATTCATTACATGTTATTCTATTAAAACTTCTAACATGTGAATTAGATTATATTATACCCAAAACCCCGTTTGACTTAAAGGAGATTAACTTAAACTACGGTCTCGTCTTATAATTTCTAACATGTGAGAAATAATAATTTAATGAAAAACCTTTGTAATTAAATATTTTACTTATTAATATTTCTCGCTTGCTAATTATTACAAAACGCGATAAAAATGACGATAACTCAAAAACCGTCACAAGTCCCAAAGTGGGACCCACGGCTGAGTTGGGCCGGACCCACATGGGCCTGATTTGGGCCTCACGGCCTGATTTGGGCTCAATGGGCTGTTTTGGCCTTTTTTAACGGTTTTACTAAAAACCGTTTCTAATTATTTCCCGCATGCTTTAACATAATTAAAAACCCGTCAAAACAACAATATAACAATCAAACATCGACACCACCCAAAGACCAAAACCCGGACCCACCATGGACCAACCCAGACCGGGTCTGAACCGGCCTGGACCGGCTGGTTTGGTCCGGTTCACCACCACCATTTCCGGCCACCACCCAAAACAACAACCCCAAATTCCAAATTAATTCTAACATGTTTTTAATTAACAACATCCATTTTTAAACATTCAAAACAACCATCAATCATACAAAAATCATGATTATGAAGAATCATCCAAATTCATCAAAAACAACCAACATGTTATAATTTCATAAAACACCATAATAACCACTACTTAACATGTTACTAACTAAAAATCATAAAATCATAATAATATGAACAAAAACTAAAGATGAACCAAAACTAAAGAAAAACCAAAGCTATGTAACATTTATCCGTCGAGTAACTCGGACTCGTTACCTTAGCTAGCTAAAATCAAGTAGCACCAAAATAATAAGAACTAAGAAAATAAGAAACCCGTCTTCTAATCTTCTCCTAAAATATACGAGTCACAAAACTCGTCTTCAAAATCGTCCCCTATAAGAAATGACAAGGAAAACATTATTAGAACTTAAAATATGTTCATCAAATGAAAGTGTTGAAAACGATCTTGACGGAATTGAAATAAAACCGTACTAGAAGATGGAGAGCGAGGAGGCGATCTTAGAAATATAAGTTAGGATGGATTTAATTAAGAAATGAAGATTTTATGAAGGTTTTGCTCAAGAACGATGAAGAACAAATGATGAACGGCGAAGAACACGAAGAACGATTAAAGAAAGCGATATTTTGATCTTTATTTGATTTGTTGAAAGATGAAAAGTTGTTTGTGAGTAGGAATGAGTGGATGAGTGCAGTGTAAATATAGGCCAAAATAGTGAGTTGGGTTTTGTAATTGTTGTTATGGAATTGACCCGGTATAATAATTATATTACCGTAATTAATTAGATATTAAGTTAATTGAATTAAATATCAAGATATTATGTTATTGTAATAAAAAGAAAGAAAATATCAAGGTCAAAGAGAGAAGAAAAACCGTGAGGATAGGAGAGAAAGCGGGTCTGATTTTGAGCGATTTGCGTAATTTTCGTTAACTGATCGCTAAAGTTGAAAATATCTTAGATATTCTTATTAATTTAATCAAAAGAATTAAAATATCTAACGTGAGTGGAAAACGATGACATGGGCGCGTGACTCATGCCAAAGTCGAGTTTCGATTTTGTTGCGCGCTTTACGATGCATCGGGAATAGTTAAATGACGTTCGGTTAAAACCGTAAACGTTATTCTTTAAATTCCGAATAAATTCAAAATAATTATATTAAATTATGATAAATCTTAATAAATCTAAATAAAAATAAATCAAAAATTTATTTTTTTTAAATAAATTTCGGTCTTCATACTTATTAGACGAGTCGGGAAAAGTCAACGGAAGCAAAGTGACTGAAAGTCGGAGAAAGTCGAAGATGACTTAAAAGTAAGAAAAGTTTTCGCCGACTAAAAGTCAAGAACAAGTCAAGACGACTTAAAAAGGTCAAGAAAAGGAAAGTCAAAGACGACTTAAAAGTCAAGAAAAGTCAAGAGGACAAAAAACGGTGTTTCATGGAATCCTAAAATGTCCAAATACAACGGTGCGGATTCAAACTAAGATCGGACACAAAACTTCCTATCTTTAAAAACTTAAGGTCTATGAACAAGTGTTTGTTAGTAAAATATTTTCACTAGAAAAATAGGGTACTTTTCGGGTTGTTACAATCACCCCTCCTTTTAAAAAAGTTCGTCCTCGAAACTTAGAAGAAGGAAAGTACCATATATGTAGGTATATTTCAAACCATTTAAAAATATATTTGTAATAAAAATATAAGGTCTTATCAATGGGGCGGAAGGTTCTCGTCAGCTGTTAAGAACATCGACGTCCCAATTCAAAGACTTTAAAAGATACTTTTTCGCATCAATAAATGAGAAAACTAGTTATCGAACGTCTCCAATAACGAGTCTCAACACTCCTTGACGGTAAAACACTTGAAATCATAAAACATGTCTAAAGCTTTTAATTCAAAACTTCATAGTAAGAATAATAACTCTATTATCTATTCCTAAAATTTCTAACTAAAGTTTCTAATAATTTATCAATACGAGATGATAATTGATAGAAGGAACGAAATATTCGAAAGAATAAATCGAATAGAAAGAGAGAAAAACAGAGGAATGAATCACCATACTATCTTCCATCTATGACAATTCAAATGTCGATCTCAACTAGACAACACTAACTGCACCAGAATCTAGTCCTCAAGAGAGTGCAATATATCATAAATATTTTCAATCATCAGATTCTTACCAAAATATTTCATAAGCACTACACATCGAGTAAGAACTCCCAATTATTCAAATTCCATCAGAATCTTCTAAGGTCCATCGGTACGGTAACTCCATAACTAATCACCCATGAAAGATTTATTACGAACTATAATCCTCTTAGCTCCATCAAAACTTTTATTGGAAACCACCATCAAAATATTTATAATTTGGGAAACAATGCCGCTAACAATCCCAAAGTAAAGGAGACTTACTATGAAATCCTTTGATCCAATTTATTCCAAAATTCATTATCTTAAGTTATTAACAACTAACTTCCTCACCTTCCAAAGTTAAAACACAAATCCTCAAAAGAGATTAGTCACCCAAATCTCATTTTACTTAACTTTTGCCAATCATAGGGCAATGCGACCGTAAATCAATTTATTTATCTTTTCCAAACTCTCAATACACCAGTTTTCGCTTATGACGATATTCCTCAAGTTGTGTCATCCAAATCTTAATTCCTCAAAGTATTTATTCTCGTTAGGGTCCAACATTTAACGACAACAAATTCCCAAGTAACATAAAAATCACTCAACTTTCTAATCACAACTACAACCATTATTAAGCTTATTTCGATCCTCAAAAGATATTGCAACTTCAAGCTTTCATATTTTAAAACCACTAGGAGAATTTCATCCTAAGTTTATCCTCAAATCCTCATAATTATCTAAACACGGAACTAGCTTAATAGGATGGTTAGTTACCATATTCGAAACTTCTTATTTACTCAAAAATAGACATATCATAAGCATGGTCTTCAAACCAATACTAAACTTCTAAGTCCAAAAGACTAAATTACTAATGAGTTAAGAAGTCCTAGCCAACTCATTCGATCTTACACCATCGAATATCATGAACTATTTACACACCATTCATGACAAGTATCTAGCATTTAAATCATTAAACATACCTTACCACACCTTTCTCAAGGATACCAACTCTCACCACCATAGAGTGAAATTAGATCTATACTATTTTCCCCAAATCACAAGTTCATTCTAACAAACACTAATATTCCACAAGATTCAAAGTTCTTCCGACTAAGTATAATATACCACAATCCGATGGTGATGACATCCATAAAAACTGTTACAAGAGGGAGGTAAGGATACCAATGGTATAATGGAGGAACTATTAAGAGTAATTTCCAAGAGGTAAATAGGTTGGAGGAGAAAGAAGCACCTAGATAGAAGGAAGAGGGCAAAATATTATAAGAACAAGAGAATTCTAAGATGAAGAAGGAATTCACTTCAATTAGGCTTATAAATCTTCAAATCTTCGGTAGAGGATACTCCTTCTAGGTAACACATATTCCACCATAAGGCGTAATATTGTTCCTAGCAATTTGGCTAGCCACCCAAGCATAGCCTCCTTGGCAATTGTTTTCTTTATGAGGAGGGACCTGGTTGGCAGTAACAACGATCTCTTCTACCCGAGGTCCAACCGTCTTCATAAGAAACAAAACAAATTAAGTTACTCCTAACAATTAGCATAAACAAATAGACTACAACATAAATCCTAATCTACCCATCCTACCCTTCTATCACACAAGTTTATTATTTTATTCAGGTCAAGTTATTTATACAAGGGTACACAAACGTGCGTCGGGAGCAAAAATGCTCTGATACCAACTGTGACACCCTCAAATTTGCGGAAAGAAAAAAATAATTTTAATACATAACCAAGGGTGTCATAAATAAAAAAAAAGTCATTACAAAACGGAAATAATATTCTACCAAAAGATATACAAGACGAGGAGAATATCTCCGTAAAATACGGGAAATGAAAGAGTGTATAATAATATACAAACTATGAACCGAATATAGGTCCAAGGTAAATACTTCGCTCGCTAGCTCGTCCATGTACCCCAAATATGCAACACCACCTGTTCGACCGAATTAAATATAAACACGGAAGCCACAGTCAGTGGGGAGTAACTCCGAGTTCTCCCAGCCACGAAATGTCGAGTTTTATGAAACATGAATAACATAAAAGCAATGTATATGGAAAATACAAAACTTAAACATATATGATATGCTTTTCATGTTATGAAACAATTAACTAACATATAACCTATCATATGAAAGCTATCATGTGAATCCGATATTAAAATATAACACGAGGTAGGGAAGCTGGTATGCTAGCTCAGAGGTTACCATGTAACATGGCCATGATACACTCAAACCCTATTCAACACGTAATCATGTGAATCAGTTGACAATCGGGAATCCAAACTCTATCAACCTTAGCCGGCTTGCATCTCACCTTCTAAGATTCATAGAATCATACAAACATGAAAGACAAATACTTCTACAAACAGGCATAAGTTCTTAGCACAGTCAATAGTCGACTTCTGTAACTCGAGGCTATACCACAAGGTAGGAAAACATCCTAGTCCTAGACTGATCAGACCTAGCGCCAACAGCTATTCCATTCCCCGTCCCATGACATAACCGTCTATGAGAAACTCTACTAGGCGACCCCCTAAGCAGAGATGGCTAGTACTTAAGCTGGCTCCCTTCCCAAAGCGGAACTCTTAGGATGCCATGCCCCGACTTGGATAAAAACCCACCAAGCCGGGACACAAAAGCTATCAAGCAGTGAACTATATACTCGTTAAAGACAGTACGGACCTATCAATGTCATGGTCCAAGCTACTCATTTAGAATTAGAATGGTCAAGACGCCATATATCCATAATTCTCTATGGGTACTTAGTCAACACGACACCAACCATATAAACAAACAGTCACGGGACCACATCCTATCATGTGACTAATTGCATATAAATAAAAATCAAATATCATATCGCCTCATATCTACTAAGGCTAATTCAGTAATTAACTACAACCTTTCTTGAAGACAAATCCCCGACCCGAGTCCCGCGACGGGTCATCAGTCAAATCGGGGCTGACTAGATCTTAGTTTGACCAAACCCGTTGGATCAAACCGGCTAGAAACAGAGTCTTTTCCACATAGACCTAAAATCAACATATTCATTTCATGTTATTTTATTAAGACTTCTAACATGTGAATTATTATATCATACCCCAAAACCCGTTTGACTAAAAGGATATTAAATTAAACTACGATCTCGTCTTATAATGTCTAACATGTGAGAAATAATAATTTAATGAAAAACCTTTTTAATTAAATATTTTACTTATTAATATTTCTCGCTTGCTAATTATTACAAAACGCGATAAAAATGACGATAACTCAAAAACCGTCACAAGTCCCAAAGTGGGACCCACGGGCTGAGTTGGACCGGACCCACATGGGCCGGATTTGGGCCTCACGGCCTGTTTTGGCAAAATGGGCTGTTTTGGCCTTTTTAACGGTTTTACTAAAAACCGTTTCTAATTATTTCCCGCATGCTTTAACATAATTAAAACCCGTCAAAACCACAATTAAACAATCAAACATTGACACAACCCAAAGACCAAAACCCGGACCCACCATGGACCAGCCCAGACCGGTCTGAACCGGCCTGGACCGGCTGGTCTGGTCCGGTTTGGCCCCTCCTCCACGGTTCACACAACCAAAGCAAAAATCCCAATTTCCAATTAATTCTAACATGTTTTTTAATTACTAACATCCATTTTTAAACATCCAATTTAACCATCCAACATGCAACAATCATCATCATGAAGAAATCATAAAAATATAACAAGGACACCAACATATTCATAAATTCCTACAACATAATAAAATCAACCACTTATCATGTTACTAACTAAAATCATAAAACCATAATCATATGAACAAAAAGTAAAGATGAACCAAAAACTAAAGTAAACCAAAGCTA
>JAIUZE010072349.1:0-33411 GCA_022085475.1 Heliosperma pusillum | reverse complement strand
GTTTTTCCGCCTTTTTCGTGAATTGATCTACCGAATTTGAGGTACTCGGCGTTTATTTTTGTAAGACCGAGTCTTGGATGCGAAATGCTTTATCGCATGTCGAATCGGAACCTGCTTTATTCCGAGAGTCTGGCCAGATTTAGACTAGGAACGTATTATTATCGTCGTCCTACCAGGAGGAAATTAGTCTACATACGCGAAATGCTTTATCGTGTATGCGTTCCGGGAAATGCTTTATTCCGTGGATGCCTTTTAATCATACTTGCCATGTACACGATGCTAGTGCGTTTCATTTACCGTGAGAAAGGTCGTCTTTGTGTCGCTGTCTTTGAATGCGTGATTTCATGATTGTATTCATGGTCATTGCATGACTTGACACCGTCAAGGTCTTGGTTCGTGAATGGATGGTAATATGTTGGATATTATGTGATCATCGCATGACTTGACTGGTTTGTCTGTCGAGTCTCAATCTTATCAATCTTATACCGCTAACGGTGAGATGCAAGCCCTAGTGAGCGTATTCGATTGCCTAAGAGTGTCTATCCCGAGTCTTTGAATAACATGATGGTTACGGTTTTGATTTCCACATGATCTCATCATTATCTATAGAATTGCCTATCTATTCTTATCGCAACTCACATGTATATATATTTATGCATGCTTTACTTTTGTATTTCCTTATATGTACGTTTGATGTGATATGGCTGGGAGAACCCGGAGTTACTCCCCACTGACTGTGGCGTTCATGTTTTTCATGAATGAACAGGTTGCTTGCTTGGATGCCTTTTTGGATATGATGTTTTGGGGTTCGGGTGTGAGCTAGCGGGCGTTGTCCCTGGAAGATTAACCTCTAGACGATTTTAGCTTATTTGCTAAACACTTGTTCTTTGTTAACATTTTGAGAGACTCCGTCTCTTTGTTATTTTCCGCACTTAGTTGTAATATTTTGACACTCCTCGTTTTATTTAACTTGCATGTATAAAAGTTTTTAAAAACTACCTATTTCCGCAATATAATTCACATGCTTGTTTGTTTATTATTTCCGCATTTGCGAGGGTTGTCACAGATAGTCATTTGATCGCATACATCCGTATGTATAAGTCCTAATACTTCACTTGCTTGTGTCTTTTTTCCCGTAAAAGGTGCACGAATCATCTTTCCTAGAAGACGAGATTCACATACACCGTAAGATTCGTAATTGAATGGTTTGAGTACTTTAGATGAAACAAGTCTCTTTAAGCGTCGTTCGTTTATGTGCCCTAAACGACAATGCCAAAGGTATGATTGATTAGGTTCTCCTGTTTTGAGCTTCTTGTTTTCTACATGATAGACCTCTTTTGCAATATCTAGAACATAAATAACTCCAATAGACATGGCCTCGCCATAAACCATTTCATTAAATGAAAAAGTACAACGATTGTTCTTAATACAAAATGAAAAACCTTCTATCTCTAACACAGAAATGGAGATAATATTCTTGGTAAGAGTTGGTACATAATAGCAATTATTTAAATACAACTCTAAACCATTAGGCAAAAGAAGAACGTAGGTGCCCATGGAAACTGCGGCTACCTTAGCTTCATTTCCCATGCGCGGGTCCACGTCACCCTTGGCTAGTGTTTGCTCGTCCTTCACTCCCTGTACATGATTACAAAGGTGAGAACCACAACCGGTATCAAATACCCAAGAAGATGTACTAGAAAAGTTAATATCTATCGTATAGAGTGATGAAAGAATTTTACCTGACGTTGTCACACAACCGTCCTTCTTATCTTTCAAGTATTTGGGGCAATTGCGTTTCCAATGCCCTTTGCCATTACAATAATAGCAATCCGCCTCCGCGTGTTTGTTGACTTTGGGCTTGGGCTTATAAAAGACCTTGCCCTTTCCCTTGCCGACTTTCTTGAAAAGAGTCTTACCCTTTCCTTTGTCCTTTTTCACCCCAAGGTTCATGTTCTTCATTTTATTGAAAGAACGTACTTGGGTTCACTCCCACTAGCCTCCATGTCCCTCTCCGCTTGGGTGAGGAGTGCATGGCGTTCATGGAAACTCTTTTCCATGCCATTCATGTTATAGTTCACCCTAAATTGGGTGAACGTTGGTGTGAGTGAATGAAGGATTTTACCCACCACTAATTGCTTCGGAATTTTGCACCCTAGACGCTCTAAGGTGTCCGCGTGCTCAACCATTTTGAGCACGTGTGGGCCAACGTTTTGGCCCCTTTGAAGCTTAGTTTCAAAGAATTTCGTAGCCGCCTCATATTGGAGAATTTGATGGGCTTGTGAAAACATTGACGTGATCCTCGTGAATATCGCATATGCATCGAGAGATATGAATTGGAGTTTGAGTTTGGGTGAGATTGACCAAATCAAGACATTCTTGACGTCATTAGCAACCTTCAAATAAAGATCATATTCGGCCCGAACCACCGCAGACGATCTAGGCACGGGTTCGGTGGGGGGCTCTTCGACCAAGTAGCGAAGCACGTTATCGGATATCGCGGCGCTCTTGATCGCCGACTCACATTCAACCACGTTACTTCTGTCATCTTTTAGGACACACTTGTCCATGACGGATCTCAACCATGAGTCCTTACCCAAGGTTGGGTTGTTTGATAAAGTTGACATTGTGCGAATATGGTTACTACAACAAAAAGAAATATATAAACATTCATTGTTAATTTACTTGAAAAACATTTTAACAAGTTTAGCATTTATATAATGACCTCACACTAAATTATATAAATGATTCCAAGACCCATTTTAAAATAAAATAGTCCTCGTATGCTACCTTTATCTAGAAATGGTAAGTCATTATGATAAGTGAATATTTGTATGATTTTAACCCCCAATTTAGCTCGGTTTTGTATGTCATTCGTGCTTTGTTAAGCCACTTTATGAGCTAATATCGTCTTCTAGGCGAAATCCTATGTTCTAACCTGTTTTGTAGGGAAAGTGACGTTTCTACGCCCTTTTTCTATATTCCCGAGCATTTGCCCAGAACCCGACGATTTGAAGAAGCAAGCTTGACCATGTCAAAGGCATTTCAAGAAGGTTCACTAATTCAAAAGAGAGAAGAAGTAAAGACGATGTCGCAGTTGTCGGAAGATCAATCAATTAGGCGGAAGCAATCATCGCTTTACATCAAACCCTATCAACAAACCCGATTAAAGAGGTCAAGGGGGATGATGGAAGTCAATTCAAAGCAAAGGGAGATGAAACGTTAGTCAAAAGCCTGATAGACCATCTGATCTATGATTGTAATGAACACATCATTCTTACGAACTCACAATGAATTATTTGCATGTTCCAAATCCAATTTCATCATTATGTCAACCTACATGTGTGAACCTACTTCCCTAGATGCTTTTAATCACTTGCTTTATTGTTTTCATTTGTTTTTATTTTGTTTTTATTTATGCTTTATATTAGTTTAGATATCAAAATCCCAAAACCCAGATTTTCGTTAGATAAAACCCAATTGCGAGACATTTCACATTCTATAGGAAACACCATCTCCCTGAGGATCAACCCCTACTTCCCTAATTACATTAATTTGTTATTTGCCTAGTTTGGGTAATTTATCTTTGTATCGGGCTCGCGACAAGCACGATCAAATTTTGGCGCCGTTGCCGGGGAGCACGGTTTAGTTATCCTTTTTCTTGTGATTTCAATCGCAATTAGTTTTATCTAGTCTTTAGGAACCCAAATTCCTTTAGACCTATCTTGATTTTTCATCCTAGCTTTTAAATCTTATGCCCAGATCTTCTAGACTAGGGACCCCTATCTCTTTAGATCCCGATCTAGAAAGAACTCTGCGTAGGAGACGAAAGCTATTCAACGAAATTTCAAAAGCTTCTGATACTTTAAGTTTAGATCGTATTCGTGAGAAATACTCGGATATTTTATCTAATTTTGAAGGAGAAGAAGATCCATTCTCATCTCCATTCACAAAAACCACCCAATCTTCAATTTCCATCTTCACCTTCACAAAAGAAAATGGTTCGACTTTCTGACCATTCCAAACCCACCGCAGACACACTTCCAAGGGGTATTGCTACACCCCAAATCGAAGCCCAAAACTTTGAAATCAAACCCGCCTTCATTAACCTTATAGAAAGAAGCCAATTTAGTGGCAATGCCACAGAAGATCCAAACCTTCACATCCAAAACTTCTGTGACTATTGCTCCACTATTAGACAAACTGGAGTCACCCAAGGGCAAATTAAAGAGATGCTCTTCTCATTTTCTTTGAGGGGTAAGGCAAAGTTGTGGATACATAGCCTTGATAAGGTTACATTAGGTATCACCGACTGGGAGAGTTTAGCTCTTGCCTTCTACCAAAAGAACTTTCCTCCCGAAAAGACCGCTTTGTTGAGAAGTCAAATCACTGGTTTCCGACAAGGGGATGATGAGAGCCTATATGAAGCTTGGGAGAGGTACAAGGACTTGCAAAGAGAGTGTCCTCATCATGGGATAGATCCATGGCTCCTTGCCATCACATTCTATAATGGGTGTTATATAGAGTCCCGTCGTATCCTGGATTCTGCTAACAATGGAAGATTTGATCAAATCAATGTTGAAATTGCTCACACTACCATTGAATACATGGCAATTCACGATTCTCAATATAGAAATTCCCGCTCCATACCATCGAAATCTAAGCAAGAGGACCCCACTTTGACACTTTTACAAGATCAAGTAGCCCTTCTCACACAAAAGCTAGAACAATTCCAATCCTCTATATTTCAACAGAGTGACAATGGTGTAAGTAAACTTGAAGCCATGATGCTGCAATTGGCTCAAAGGCGAGACACCATAATAGCTCAATTCCAGGGGAGCAATCAAGCTAAGAACGCCGCCATCAAATTGTTGGAAGCTAAAATTTCCCAATATGCCTCTTCTAATACCTACCAAGAGCAAGGGCAGCTGCCTTCACAATGTTACCATCCTCACGAAACTGTAAATGCCATTTCCTAGAGAAGTGGTAAGCATAATGATGAGCCCGTGGTTGTTGATGTTGAAGATGAGGTGCCCATGTCAAAAGGGAAAGAGCCCGAGATTCCTATTGAGATCAAAGTCCCATTTCCCCAAAGATTAGCCAATCACAAGGAGGAGGCAAAGTATGGTAAATTCCTTGACGTCGTCAAGAATTTAAAGGTAACAGTCCCTTTCATAAAGTTGCTTGCCCAAGTTCCTTCTTATTCCAAGTTTATGAAGGAAGTACTAAAAAAGAAGAGATCCTTCAATGAGATGAAGACCGTAGCTTTCACTAAAGAGTGTAGTGCACTCTTGCAAAATAAGTCTCCACCAAACCTTAAGGACCCTGGTAGTTACTCCATCCCTTGCATTATAGGCACGTATACCATTGATAAGGCCCTTTGCGACCTAGGTGCTAGTGTAAGTGTCATGCCCTTTTCTATGTTTGCAAAACTTAACATGGGTGCTTTGAAATGCACTAATATTACTTTGCAAATGGCAGACCGTTCTCTAAAACAACCTATGGGTGTTTTAGAAGATGTGCCCGTCAAAGTTGGTAAGTTTTTCATTCCCGTTGACTTTCTAGTACATGACATGGCCGAGGACTCTCAAATCCCTATAATTTTGGGAAGACCCTTTTTGCACACAACTGGTGCAGTTTTTGATGTCAAGAATGGGAAGTTGACATTAGAGATAGGAGATGACAAGGTGACCTTTAGTAAAAATTCCACCGTTAGGAGTCCTGTGCTAGAAGACTCATGTTATGTGCTTGCTGTTGATGACTTTTCTGTTGTTTCTTCTATGCGTCGATCCTTACTGACGGATCTGTTGGAGGCACATGTTAGTCTTGATTCTCTTGCAGGTGAGCATACTAAAAGCACTATTGCTAAAAGTGCTAGAAGGGGCTATTCCCGGAAAAGCTTGGCATGGATGGAGAACGTAAAGAACGCTATGAAGATGAGCTTGGATGATAGTGAGCTTAAGGATAAAGGATGATCAAAGAAAGAAATGGAGTCTAGCAAGACTTTTAAATTGCGCTTCTGGGGAGGCAACCCGTGTTCCTTTTCTTTTTGCATTTTTATTTTTGTATTCCCTTTTTCATTGTTAGGATTTATTTTGCAGATGAAAGAGTTTTTGAAAAATCTATAAACACCTTCCTTGTCAAGTCCAAAAGACTAGCTTGGGGGAGTCCGCGCTGACTAGTAAGCTTCACTCTTCTTTCATTTTTCCTTTTCCCCATTAAGCATCTCATTGCATATTTTGTCTTTGTGCTCACATTGAGGACAATGTGATGTTTAGCTTGGGGGAGGGATTGCATTTTCCCATTTTGCATTTTAGTTGATCATTTTTCAAATTTTGAATAAAAGAAAAAGAATATTTTTGATAAAATTTAGAAATTTCTGAACACAATTGAATGCTTTTCATGTTTTGCTTGCTTGTTTACTATGCTATCATATTACATTTCCCAAACTTAGAGCTTTTAAAAGATAATGATTCAATATTCATTGAATTGTGCATACATGGGGAAGTCTTGTACACAGTAGGCATGGAATGAATCTATAGATGAGTACGCTTGATCTTGACATTTGGCAAGTTACATATATTGTAAGGTAGAACCTCCTTAGGCTGGTACATCCATACCCAGTCTCATTTAGGTGTGTGTAGTGCTCCTTGTGATGTGTGTCATGTCAAAACGCATAAATATGGTTCTCATTTCATTTCTATAAGCATTGCATTCATGATTCACTATGATTTGAAGTCTTTTTCACTTTTAATTACACCTCAAAATAAGCCCCTTCATACAAATGTTTCACAAAATAATAGCTACAAATAAAAACCGCCTACCTTTTGAGCTAGTAGCTACACTATGGTGTATGAGTGCTCTTTTGAGAAGATTTTGTTCCTTGATGTCAAAGTGAGTTTGGGAGAACGAAAAATGTTCAAGAAGTGATGTTATGTTCAAAAGAAAAAAAAAAGAGAAAAAAAAATGAAATAGAAAAAGAAAAAAATAAGAAAAGAAATTGAAAAAGAAAGAAAAAGAATTAAAAGAAGTTGTGAGTATCTCCTAAGAAATGTCAAGTCAATATTCAGAAGGAGTTTACCCTTGTGTCTCGTGTGTAATAAGCCAATATGTTCTCTCTGCCTTCGTTATTTGGCTTTTGGGAAATTGATCGAAAGTTTGGATTGAGTATTCATTTATCATTGGTCAGTTGCTAGCTCATTCTAACCTTCACATGACCATAAGTGTTTGTCCACCTTTCACCCATTTCCCAAAGCCTTCTTCTTATTTTTCCGGCTTCTTTTCTATGTGCATTGTGATCCTTGACTTGTGTTTTTAATTGTTTACCATATTAGACTGCGGACACATTTTCATAAGTCGTAGATAGGTGAGTGTCTCAAAAACATTTACACATAAAGAAATCACCTTTTACTTACATTGAGTGTTCGGGTGTGCCGTAAAGTCCATTTGTCAAAAGATCATGCAAGGGCCGAAAATCAATAGTGAAATTCTTTGTGCTACGTCGTTATGTAAATCTCAGCCATGTTTATGTATCATTCTTGCCCACGTTGTTTTTGGGTTATGATTCATTATGTTTTCAAAGTTTTACGTTGAGATTTTTTTCTTGATGGTGTAGTAGCCAATGCTTGCAACCTTGTCCTGGTATTGTTTGTTATGTTTGCTTGAGGACAAGCAAAGGTTTAGCTTGGGGGAGTTTGATAAGTGAATATTTGTATGATATTAACCCCCACTTTAGCTCGGTTTTGTATGTCATTCGTGCTTTGTTAAGCCACTTTATGAGCTAATATCGTCTTCTAGGCGAAATCCTATGTTCTAAGCGGTTTTGTAGGGAAAGTGACGTTTCTACGCCCTTTTTCTATATTCTAAAGCATTTGCCTAGAACCCGACGATTTGAAGAAGCAAGCTTGACCATGTCAAAGGCATTTCAAGAAGGTTCACTAATTCAAAAGAGAGAAGAAGTAAAGACGATGTCGCAGTTCTCGGAAGATCAATCAATTAGGCGGAAGCAATCATCGCTTTACATCAAACCCTATCAACAAACCCGATTGAAGAGGTCAATGGGGATGATGGAAGTAAAGTCAAAGCAAAGGGAGATGAAACGTTACTCAAAAGCCTGTTAGACCATCTGATCTATGATTGTAATGAACACATCATTCTTACGAACTCACAATGAATTATTTGCATGTTCCAAATCCAATTTCATCAAAATGTCAACCTACATGTGTGAACCTACTTCCCTAGATGCTTTTCATCACTTGCTTTATTGTTTTCATTTGTTTTTATTTTGTTTTTATTTATGCTTTATATTAGTTTAGATATAAAAACCCCAAAACCCATATTTTCGTTAGATTCTATAGGAAACACCATCTCCCTGAGGATCGACCCCTACTTCCCTAATTACATTAATTTGTTATTAGCCTAGTCTGGGTAATTTATCTTTGTATCGGGCTCGCAACAAGCACGATCACATTACTTGACTAATTCTACACTTAGAACTCTTGGTTGACGGATTTCAACTAAATCCATCTCCTAGTCACAAGATAAAGCATATCTCGTTGAGTCTAATCCAATTTTAGCTTGTGATTGTATCACCCTACTTACCCGAGGTAAAAAGGGACCCACGAGTGTTACTAATTGGTAAGGCTAATATCAATTTTTTAAATATGTGAGAGATCTTGGCAATTTAGTTATTAATTCCCTATAAGTGAACTAAGTCGGTGAATTGTGAATAACGTTGAATTGACAATAACGGAAAATAAAATGCATGTGTGACGATTTTGGCATGAGCGGAAATAAAGCAAGCAACCAAGCAACGAAAAAATCCTAGTATGGCCACCTAGCTAATAAAATTAACTAGATAATTACAAATTCGGAAACCAACTCCTTGGTCCCTTGCCTCTTCACTTGGAACACCTTCCAAAATGGCACCGTCTTGAGGGAGTCACCGGTCTTCATAAAAATAATTACAAATATAAAAATATACAAATTCCTATTATACATTTGTTCTATAAAATGAAATTATTAATTATTACAAACCGGCGATACGAGATCGCAATAAAAATTACAACCAAACCATTATTCCCTTACATTACGGGTAATAACGATTAAAAATAACTAGGCCATACTAGGTACAAAATTTGCATAAATTATTAAATAAATGACATTCATTCATTCAACCAAAAATAAAATAAATTGCTGCAAAATTCATGCCAAAATCGCCCTAAACACATTCATGCTCATAGTAGCTCGATTTTACGGGATTTTTTGATTTTTAACCATTAAAAATCAATATCAACATTTAAATATCATTTAAACTCAAACTAATTAACTAAAATGTTTTAGAACTCGAAATTAGTCCCTACTAATTTTGTTGGTCATTAATTAGATCGATTTGATTTCATTTGCTAAATATAACGGTTTAATCATAACAATTATGAAATAAATCCAAAATAAAATATAAACATCATAAAAACTGGAAACTAAAATTTTTTTACATTATGGAACGATTCCAGGAACTCCAAAAATAAAAAAAAACATTTGCTCAAAAATTTAAATTAATTTTATGAACAAATAACTTTGTATTTAATGGTTTTATCAAATAAAAATCATTAAATATAGTAAAACACTGAAACAAAATATGAAATTTCACAAAGATGATGAAAAGCAGAATTTAAAATGTACTAAAAAATTTCATGACCATAAAAGGACGTTTCAATTTTATGAACATTATAATCTCATATTATCGACTTTTATCGTATAAAAATCAATAAACATGCAATACTTAATTAAAAGTCACGAAATTTTACATACAATATGTAAGACATGCATGTGAGAGCAAATTAAAATTTCATGCCCAGAATCAACATGCAGCTATTTTTAGTTAACTTTTAACTCATAAAATGCATGTTAACTCGGTTTAAAAGCCAAAAATCAAAATAAATAGCAAATTAATCCCTAAAATCACGAAATTTGACCACAAACATTTTGAAGTCTGTAGGTAACATGCACCAAAATATTTCGTCAAAATCATATTTTAACTCAATTTTTTTTTTATTAGTTATCTTATAACTTTAATATAAAATGTCCAAAATGAACATGCATGCTACAAGCTAGCTCTGATACCACATGAAAGTCCATAGACCTTAATTAGACTCCTCTAATTAGTTACTAAATTACTTTTTAATTTAGTATTTAATGATCTATGTAACATGCATGCAAATATAAAGACATTTATATAAAAGAAGAAATGTTTTCCTCACATTGATATGGAAATAAAATGGGCACAACAAGAACTCCTTGTTGTTGTTCTTGAGCTATAAATATGGATGAACAAGAACAATCTCCAAAATAGAAGACCTCCTCCAAGTTGCACCAAGATGATACCAAATAATCTATTCTTATTATTAACTACCCCTTCTAACAATCCTAGATCCCCTTTCAACCCTAGATAAGGATTTAGCTACTCATAACAATATTAATAACAACGATAATAAATAAAGTAAACATGATCAACAATAATGAAAGGAGTAACAAAGAATAATTAAAGAACTAGAAGTTACTAATTGAATAACAAAGAAGATTAAAGAATACCGATTACAAGCTTGAACTAAAGACAATAGTCTTGATGAATAAAATCCAGAGGCAAAGCAAAGAAAACTTGAGTTTCTAATATAAAAGCACCTCTTAGTATCGTGATTTGTGATTTTAATGTTCAAGTCGCTCTATGTACGTGTAATGTCTTCTCATTTTTATTTTATCTTTGAGAAAACCTTCAAATTTCCATATTGTATTTCTAATATAACTTTTCAAAGAAGTCTAAAGATGGATTATGTACCCTCTTTTTGGAGAAAATGGATTTCTTTTACTTTTATATTTGGATTTTTGCGTTTGAACTTGTTATTGGAGACGTCTGGTGACTAGTCCTGCACTTACTAACGCTTGTTTTGATTTTCGATTTCACTATTTCGACATTGCTTTGATTTGGATAACTAGAGTACTCGTTCGCGACGGGCACTCTTGTAAATTCGTAAATAAATTTTCGCACTTATGAAAAATCTCCTTAAACCGTTTTTGGGAAGAACCTCGTTTCATAAATGTTTCACGTGTAAAAGCTTTCATGTTAATTTTGAAAACCGATTCTTGTCTTTGATACTTTTGTAACACCCGCATATGTACCCTATTTTATTATAAAAATATTATACGGATACTAGTCAGCGTAATTTTTTATTTAGTCTAGAACTTAGTTTCCCGTGTCTAATTTAGCAAATCCGAGTTCGTATTCGGAATCTACTCGAAATTCCGTGTGGGTTACGCCTTAAGCCGCTTTTGGGCTTTTTCCCCATAGTTTTCCACTCACTCACCTTATAACCCTAACTCCCTCATTCTTTTTCCACTCACCTTCTTTCTCACCAAGTAACCAAAGCCCTAAACCCCATTTATGGATAAACTCAAATTCATCACTACTCATTCATTACTCACTCAAATTCTTTAATTTTCATCATAATCTTCCCCTCTTATCGTCCTCTACCTTTTGTAGTAATAAAATTACCGTCTTTCTCAAAGGTGATATATTCATCTATTGTCGTCTTTGTATAGGTGGACACCTTTAAGACCCCGATAAGGATTACTATCTAGTGGAGGAAGAATTAGAAATCAATTGAAGACGCACAAAGGTAACAGTGAAGGGTTACTCGATATTAATACGTGTTTTAAATGCTTTACTTGATGTTTACCAAATGTCTAGTGATAATTATTAGATACTTAATATAGTTTGATGTTAGGATTTGTGTTGGAATTGAATGTGTAGCTATGGAATTTGTGTTGGTTAATGATTGTTGATAGTTGATGATAGTTGTTGATAGTTGTTGATGATTATTAAAGATTATTGATGAAGTATGGTGATTTTCGTGCATGTGTAATCCCAGCCGGCCGACCGGCTGCCGGTCAGCTGACTGGTTGGGTGTGTGGCTGATGTGAAAATGGTGTTTTTGAAGTATTTTGGTATTATGTAAGTCTCAGCCAGCCGACCGGTTGCCGGTCATCCGACCGGCTGAGACACCCCCTATCTTTCCTCTTTTTCTCAAATGGCATATGGTCCCAGCCGGGTAGCCGGCTGCCAGTTCCCTTGACCAGCTGGGACTCCCCTGTATTTTTAATGTTTTTCGATTGTTGTTAAAGTGCCAGCCTGGTATTCGGCGGCCGGTCCCATTGACCGGCTGGCACACCCTGTGATCTCCTCTTCGTTTCTTTTCTTATACATTCACTTATAATAGTTTTTATGGTTCGTTTATCGTATAAATTTACGTAATAGCATTAAATATTCATGTTTAGAATATATGATATCTCACTCGCTTATATCCCATGTTTTGGGACGGTTTTTGATATGTCCCCCTTTGAGTCGGTTTTACCTATGTTTTGATTTAGGCACTAATCGTTAATTGCTATGAACTCTCATTTCTTGACAATACCTCCTTGCTCGTTAGACTGGAATGTCGGAATGAGGAGGTGTATTCTTAATGCTTGAATGCATGTTTTTGTGGGGATATGATGACGTTGTTGGGAGGCGTACGCAATGCGTTGATCGACCCGACCGTCAAATGCCGTATCCTTGCAAGGTGGTGTCATTGCATGTAGCGAACCGCTTGATTATGATTCTTGTGCTCTTTCTGCCTCTTTCGTGAAGGTTGACCGAATTTGGGGTACTCGGCTACTGTGTTTGACCAAGTCTTGGATGGGAAATGTGTATCGCATGTCGAATTGAAACATGTTTATTCCGAGAGTCTGGCCAGTTTAGACTAGGACCGTATTATTATCGACGTCCTACCGGGAGGAAATGAGTCTACATATACGAAATGTTTACCGTGTAGGGTTCAGGGAAATGTTTATCCCGTACGCGTGTATTGATCATACTTGCTATGTACATGGTGCTAGTGCGTGTCATTAACCGTGAGAGATTATGTTACTATATTCGTATGTTTGAATGGATGTTTATATGTTGATCATTTGTGACCGTTGGATGACTTGGCGTGGTTTATATGTCCAGTCTCTATCTTATCAAGTATATGCCGCTAATGGTGAGATGTAAGCCCTAGCGAGTATATAGTTGCCTAAGGGTGTCTTCCTCGAGTCTAACTATAATTTGATGCTTACGGCCTTGTTACTTCATACGCCTTTATTTTATATATTGGAATGCTTATTTGTACCTCTCGTAATTCACACACACACAGATATATATATATATATATATATATATATAGGGTTAGGATCCGGTGAGAACCACTAACATAATGAGAACCATGAGAACTCTCACTAAATCTCCACCAAATCTTGTTTCGAAAGTTTTAATGGATCATTTACAATTAGTTTAGTTTATTCAATCAAAATATTTGCAGCAAGTAAACAAAATTTATTGATTATATTAAAAAATATGTAAGTAATGTACATAAATTCAATTAGCCAAACTAAAACTACTCTAAATGCATGAAAACGAGCACTAGGTGCATGAAAATTGTTACATGCATGAAAATAATTCTTAGGTGCATGAGAATAACTAGCTCTAGATGCATGAAAATAAGTAATAGGTGCATGAAAATTGTTAGATACATTAAACTGACTACTAGGTGCATTAAAAAGAGTAAAATCTATTTCGACTCGATTTCCATCAGTAGATTATTAGTTTTCGGCCAAGAAATATGTTATCTAGCCATAATATTCTACGCCGAATCCAAATATTTCGTTATTTTTAAAAAATAAATTTTGTAAGGCGGAGTTCTTACGGTTCTCATTATCTTAGTGGTTCTCACCGGATCTCAATTCTATATATATATATATATATATATATATATATATATAAATAAGATTGCTTCTACATTTTTATTACCGTTTATTTATGTTGTTTGTGATATGGTTGGGAGAACCTGGAGTTACTCCCCACTGTCTGTGGCGTTCATGTTTCATGAATGTACAGGTTGCTTGGCTGGATCTTTGCTTGTTTTTGGGTTTGGGTGTGAGCTAGTGGGCGTTGGACTTGACGATTCACCCGTAGACGTGTTTAGCTAGTTTACTTAACAACTTTTTTGTTTGATCACGTTTTGAGAGACTATGTCTCTTTGTAGTATTTTATACTTTAGTCGGTATTTATTGACATTCCTCGTACTCTTCTTTTGGCATGTAAGAAGTTTCAAAAATATCGTATTTTCCGCTATATTAATTGCATGCTTGTTATATTTTATTTCCGCTACCGCAAGGGTTGTCACATAGATCTTCATTCAAACCAAAACGAGTACTAAGTACACAACATCCACTTGAGTTGGTACACATGGATTTGTGTGGACCTATGAAAGTCAGAAGTTATGGTGGATTAAGGTACGTATTCGCCTTAGTCGACCATTACTCAAGGTATGTATGGCATATCTTTCTATTTACTAAAGATGAAACTTAGATGAGTTTGTAGTACTAATGAAGCTTGCCCAAAACAAGTATGATAAGAAGTTAGTTTCCATTCGTACGGATCATGGCACCGAATTTGATAATCAAGCTTTTATATAATATTGTAGGAAGAATGGTGTAGGACATACCTTTTCTGCACCACGAAGCGCACAACAAAACGGTGCTGTTAAACGTATGAATAGAACACTAGAGGACATGGCCCGCACTATGGTTTTGTGTAGTGGCCTTCCTAAGAACTTTTGGGCCGAAGCCATTAATACTAAATGCTATGTGCACATGATCGGGCTTGTCGCAAGCCTTGGTCAATGATAATTACCCAGACTAGGCTAATAACAAATTAATGTAATTAGGGAAGTAGGGGTCGATCCTCAGGGAGATAGTGTTTCCTATAGAATGTGAAATGTCTTGCAATTGGGTCTTATCTAACAAGTATCTGGGTTTTGGGGTTTTGATTTCTAAACTAATAAAAAGCATAAAACCAAAATCAAAACAAATCAAAACGAAAACAAGAAAGCAGGTGATGAATTAACAATGATAAAAAGAATCTAGGGAAGTAGGTTCACACATGTAGATTAACATATTGATCAAGTTGGATTTAGGACATGCAAGTAATTCATTGTGAGTTCGTAAGAATGATGTGTTCATTACAATCATAGAATAGATGGTCTAGCAGGCTTTTAGGCAATTTACTAGGTCTGATCTACCATGTCATGCTTTGTCTATTCAATTCACGTATTTCTACCTTGGAAAAGAATTCCATTTTAGTCAATGATTTTGGCCAGAAATCGTTAACCATCATTATAATCCAAACATGCATAGACACAACGTTTTAAAGACACATTTCTTTATCCAATTTTCATCTTTTAATTAACCTAACATGGCTACCCTACATCCTAGAAAGGTGACTACTCACTCATAATAGTATTTAAATCTACATTGATTTTAACAATTAAAACTAGGCTAGACATGTTTATTGATTTTTGATATTATAAGATGATAATAACAATTCTAAATCAATGATCAAATAAAAAACATAAAGAACTTAAACAAAAGATAAAACAGAAATACCTACATGACGATCAAATAGCGATAATGATGAAATATAAATATCCAAATAGAAATTTCCTTGCATATCTCATCGAGCCTGTCGCAAGCCCAATACAAAGATAATTTACCCAGACTAGGCTAATAACAAATTAATGTAATTAGGGAAGTAGGGGTCGATCCTCAGGGAGATGGTATTTCCTATGGATTGTGAATCGTCTCACAATTAAGTTTTATCTAACGATTTTCTGGGTTTTGAGGTTTTGAATTCTAAACTAATAAAGAACATAAATAAAAACAAAATAAAAGCAAACTAAAATGAAAACAATAAAGCAAATGATGAATTAACAATAATGAGAAGCATCTAGGGAAGTAGGTTCACACATGTAGATTGACATATTGATGAAATTTGATTTAGGATATGCAAATAATTCATTGTGAGTTCGTAAGAATGATGTGTTCATTACAATCATGGATCAGATGGTCTAGCAGGCTTTTGGGCGATTTACTAGGTCTTAATCAACCATGTCATACTTTGTCTATTCAATTCTCGTATGTCTACCTTGAAAAAGATTTCCATACTAGTCAATGATTTTGATCAGGAATCGTCAACTATCGTTAAAGTCCAAACATGCATAGACACAATGTTTTAAAGGCACAATTTCTTTTATCCAATTGTCATCTTTTAATCAATCTAACATGGCTACCCTACACCCTAGAAAGGTGACTACTCACTCATGATAGTGTTTATGTCTAAGATGATATTAACAATGAAAACTAGGATAGACATAATTAGTTGGTGTTGACAATAATTTTAGACTCTCTATGTGGCGATAATAACGACGCTATTTGACAATCTAAGAAATGAAATTACGATTATAACAACATGAAAATGAATCTAAATGAGATGAATAGATAATAACAATCAAATGGAAAACAATAAAGGACAATAAACAAAGGATAAATTAGAAATACCTATGTGACGATCAACAACGAAAGTGATAACGATAATAGAAATCCCTTGCATAGAATAATCGTTCCTTGAATTACAACACTTGTACCCAACAAAGTAGACTACAAAGATTGAAATTCTTATTGAACTAAACTAATGTTTTGATGTGAAATGGACAGAATTAAACTAAGAACTAAAGACAAAAGAAGAAAATGATCTAAACTAGAAAGACTAAAAACTAAAGAGAAAATGTAAGAAGAAAGGAGATGTTGTGAGTTGTGTGAGAAGTAGATGTGTGTTGAGAAGAGAGGCTGGAGCATCTATATATAGCATTAGGGTTTCGTGGAGAAGGGGTCGAACATTAAACATATAAGACAAAAATAGGAAGTTGAAGCATCATGCTCGGATCAGCTGGGATACCCGATCGGGTACACACTTACCCGATCGGGTAAGTGAATATCTAGAAGCTCTTGACTAACGTTTCATCTTCCTTTGCTTTGACTTGACTTCCATCATCCCCCTTGACCTCTCCAATCGGGTTTATTGATAGGGTTTGACGCAAAGCGATGAATTCTTCCGCCTTATTTATTGATCTTCCGACAACTACGAAACTGCCTTTACTTCTTCTCTCTCTTAAGTTAGTGAACTTTCTTTGACATGGTCAAGCTTCTTCTTCAAATCGTCGGGTTCTAGGCAAATGCTCGGGAATATAGAAAAAGGGCGTAGAAACGTCACTTTCCCTATAAAACAGGTTAGATCACAGGATTCGCCTAGAAGACGATATTAGCTCATAAAATGGCTTAACAAAGCATAAATGACATACAAAACCGAGCTAAATTGGGGGTTAAAATCATACAAATATTCACTTATCAATATCTTTGACGATCCATGTATTACAATACTTGAATAATATAAAAGAACTAAGAACTAGAAGTTTTTATTATTTCTAAACTAGAAAAATAAACATAAGAGAAGATGGAGATCTAAAGATAAAAGGAGAAATGTAAAAGACGATTTATAAGGGAAAATGGAGGCTATGGTTTCTAAGACTAATCTAAGGTTATGTAAAGAGAGAAGTGTGTGTTGTGTAGACATGTGTTGAGAAGTATGGCTGAAGCTCTCTTTATATAGCAGTAGGTTTCGTGGGGAAGGGGTCATGCATTCATCACATAGGACAAAAGGGAGGAAGTCGAAGCAAAAGCTCGGATCAGCAAACATACCCGATTGGGTACACCACTTACCCGATCAGGTAAGTTGTAATCTGGATACTTTGACTTTCGTTTCATCTCCCCTTGCATATGACTTGACTTTCATTATCCCCCTTGACCTCTTGAGTCGGGTTTGTTGATAGGGTTTGATGTAAAATGATGATTTCTTCGCCTAACTGATCGATCTTCTGACAACTGCGAAATCGTGTTTGCTTCTTCTTTCTTTTGAATTGGTGAATCTTCTTGAAATGCCTTTGACTTGGTCAAGCTTGCTTCTTCAAATGGTCGGGTTCTAGGCAAATGCTCGGGAATATATAAAAAGGGCGTAGAAACGTCACTTTCCCTACAAAACAGGTTAGAACATAGGAATTCGCCTAGAAGACGATATTAGCTCACAAAATGGCTTAACAAAGCACAAATGACATACAAAACCGAGCTAAATTGGGGATTAAAATCATACAAATATTCACTTATCAAACTCCCCCAAGTTAAACCCTTGCTTGTCCTCAAGCAAGCACAACAAACATAACTAGGACAAGGGTTGAGAGCATTGGCTACTATACCATCAAGATACAAATCTCAACATAAAGCTTTTGGAAACATAATGAATCATAACCCAAAAACAAGGTGGGCAAGAATGATACATAAACATGGCTGAGATTTACATAACGGCGTAGCACAAAGAATTTCACTATAGATTTTCGGCTCTTGCATGATCTTTTGACAGGTGGACTCTCACGGCACACTCGAACACTCATTGTATGTAAAAGGTGATTTCTTTATATATAAATGTTTTTGAGACACTCACCTATCTACGACTCATGAAAATGCGTCCGTAGTCTAATATGGCAAACAATTCAAATTACAAGTCAAAGATCACAATGCAATTAGAAAAGAAGCCGGAAGAATAGGAAGAAGGCTTTGGGAAATGGGTGAAAGGTGGACAAACAGCTATGGTTACTGTGAAGTTTTAAACGAGCTAGCAACTAACCAATGATAAATGGATACTCAATCCAAACTTTCGATCAATTTCCCAGAAGACGGATAACGAAGCCAAAAGGAACGGATTGGCTTATTACACACGAAACACAAGAGTGAACTTCTTCTAAACATTGAATTGACATTTTGAGGAGATACTCACAACTTCTTCTTTTATTTCTTTTTCTTTCGTTTTTTTTCGAATTTTTTCTTTTTCAATTTTTTCATTTTTCTTTTTCATTTTTTTTCATTTTTTTTTTTCATTTTTTTTTTTTTTCTGAACATAACATCACTTCTTGAACATTTTGGATCTCCCAAATTCACTTTGACATAAAAGAACAAATCTTCTCAAAAGAGCACCCATACACCATAGTCTAGCTTCTAACTCAATAAGGTAGGCAGTTTTTATATGTAGCTGTTATTTTGTGAAACATTTGTATGAAGGGGCTAATTTGAGGTGTAATTCAAAGTGAAAAAGGCTTCAAATCTTTAGTGAATCATGAATGCAATGGTTATAGGAATGAAATGAGAACCATATTTATGCGTTTTGACATGACACATATCACAAGGAGAACTACACACACCTAGATGAGACTGGGTATAGATGTACCAGCCTAAGGACGTTCTACCTTACAATATATGTAACTTGTCAAGTGTCAAGATCAAGCGTACTCATCTATAGATTCATTCCATGCCTACTGTGTAGAAGACTTCCTGATATGGTAAAATACGGTGTCGTTAAATCCGCAAATTAGCTAAATCAAATAACAATTTATAAAACCAAATCTAGACTCAAACCAACCTAAATAAAAGGGGTAGTAAGGGTAAGAAAAGGATCGAACCCAAGGGAAAGCGGTATTAGCTAAAATAATCTAATCTAGACTCTTGCAAAACATCAATTGACAAAATTAATGACTCTAATCACAAATTGAGACACTAATTACTAATTAAGATACTAATCAAAACAAAGACTTAAATTAATTACAAACTATGATATTCCCAATGGAAAACATGTAGATAACAAATAAGGAGAAAGTTTTTCATGAGAAATGATTATCAAGTCTAAAATTACTAACAACAACTAAATACTCAAAGATTCAAATATGGAGAAATAACTTAGTGCAATTATCCCAAGTTTCCCCACAATTAACATAGTAAAGACCCTTCTTTCCTTCCTTTCTCTAATTATCTATTACAAACTTCTAAGAACTAGCCACAAATGAATTAAACCATCCATAAATGACTCAATACAACTAAACCCATACTTATTAAAACATAAGCATAAATAAAGATGCAAGCTTTAAGCACAAAACCAAAGAAACATGCTAGAATCATGTAATAAAACATTAAACCATGTCCTAAATACACAATAACCCAAATTCCACTCAAAAGATTCCAACTTTTAAACCAAAGTTACAATCTTTCAAAGTTGCTTCAACAAATACCAAGACCAATCAACCAAATTCATCAAGACAAAGCAATTTAATCAAACAAACAATTACTAAGATGGTTAGTCTTAACAACAGTTCATTCAACAATGAAATTCAAACATAGGAAAATGTAATTAAATAGATAAGGAAGGATTAAAAAGGTCTTACAATGCTAAAAGGGAAGAACTTGTTCAAATTACACTAAGCAAAGAAAGATTAGCTACCCATAGTCTTCATATTACAACCAATTTCTAAATAAAACCAAATTACAAGAGCCAAAGTTGAAGAACAAAGTAGAGAAAATTCTAAGGAAAATATGATGTTTCAATGTTGTATATTTGGCTCCCTCTCTCTCTTCAGTTTTCTTCTTTTATACCCTTGGTCCGCAAACCTAGGGGCCTTGAAAGGTGGGCTTCCAAAAGACAAGACGAGAAAATGAAGAAATCACGTGCTGAGAAATGACGCAGGCTGCGTCCTACGACGCAGGCTGCGTCGTGAGGACGCAGGCTGCGTCGAGCATTGCCCAATTTTCCCCTTGCTTTCCTTCTTGACTTTCGTTGACCCATGGTCTTTTGCCCCCGCCTTGACTTCCATTGACCCATTGGGCTTGGTCTTCATACCTTGGTTATTCATTGCTAGCCCACTCCAATTTCCGGGTTTTTGGGTCTCGGGTTTTCGGGTTTGACTTTCATTGACTTTCGGGATTTGACTCTCAAAATTGACTTAAAATACTAAATATTAACATTATTACAAAAACTAAAATTAACATAAAACAAAGCTAATGACCCGTAAAAAGTAAAACGAAAGACTCTAAAAATCACTACTAGACACGACAATATTTGACGTTGTTACTTCCCCATGTATGCACAATTCAATAAATGTTGAATCATTATGCTTTTGAAAGCTCTAAGATTGTGAAATGTAACATGAAAGCATAGTAAACAAGCAAGCAAAGCACGATATGCATTCAATGATGTTCAAAATTTTTTTTTTTTAAATTTTTCTCTTATTCAAAAATTTGAAAAAATGATCAACTAAAATGCAAAATGGGAAAATGCAATCCCTCCCCCAAGCTAAACATCACATTGTCCTCATTGTGAGCACAAAGACAAAATATGCAATGAGATGCTTAATGGGGAAAAGGGGGAAAAAGGAAAAATGAAAGAAGAGTGAAGCTTACTAGTCATCGCGAACTCCCCCAAGCTAGTCTTTTGGACTTGACAAGGAAGGTCTTTATAGATTTTCTTCAAAAACTCTTTTATCTGCAAAATAAATCCTAACAGCGAAAAAGGGAATACAAAAATAAAAATGCAAAAAGAAAAGGAACACGGGTTGCCTCCCGAGAAGCGCAATTTAAAAGTCTTGCTAGACTCCATTTCTTTCTTTGATCATGCTTTATCTCTAAGCTCACTATCATCCGAGCTCATCATCATAGCGTTCCTTACATTCTCTATCCATGCCAAGCTTTTCTGGGAATATCCCCTTCTAGCACTTTTAGCAGTAGTGCTTTTAGTATGCTCACCTGCAAGAGAATCAACACTAACATGTGCCTCCAATGGATCCGTCAGTAAGGATCGAGGCATAGAAGAAACAATAGAAGAGTCATCAACATCAAGCTCATAACATGAGTCTTCTAACACGGGACTCCTAACGGTGGAATTTTTACTAAAGGTCACCTTGTCATCTCCTACCTCCAATGTCAACTTCCCATTCTTGACATCAAAACCTGCACCAGCGGTGTGCAAAAAGGGTCTTCCCAAAATGATTGGGATTTGAGAGTCCTCGGCCATTTCAAGTACTAGAAAGTCAACGGGGATGAAAAACTTAACAACTTTGACGGGCACATCTTCTAAAACACCCATAGGTTGTTTTAGAGAACGGTCCACCATTTGCAAATTAATATTAGTGCATTTCAAAGCACCCATGTTAAGTTTTTCAAACATAGAAAAGGGCATGACACTTACACTAGCACCTAGGTCGTAAAGGGCCTTATCAATGGTATACGTGCCTATAGTGCAAGGGATGGAGTAACTACCAGGGTCCTTAAGTTTTGGTGGAGACTTATTTTGCAAGAGTGCACTACACTCTTCAGTGAAAGCTACGGTCTTAATCTCATTGAAGGATCTCTTCTTTTTGAGGACTTCCTTCATTAACTTCGAATAAGAAGAGACTTGGGAAAGCAATTCAATAAAGGGGATTGTTACATTTAAATTCTTCACGACGTCAAGGAACTTACCATACTTTGCCTCCTCCTTGTGCTTGGCTAATCTTTGGGGAAATGGGACTTTGATCTCAATAGGAATCTCGGGCTCTTTCCTCTTTGACATCGGCACCTCAGCTTCAACATCAACAACCACGAGCTCATCATTAGCCTTCTTCTTGACAGCTCCTCCAAGCTTAGCCCCTTTTGCTACCACCTCCTTATCCATAGCAGTGGAAGGCCCATCATAATGCTTACCACTTCTCGAGGAAATGGCATTTACAGTTTCGTGAGGTTGGAAACATTGTGAAGGCAGCTGCCCTTGCTTTTGGTGGGTATTAGAAGAGGCATATTGGGAAATTTTAGCTTCCAACAATTTGATGGCGGCATCCTTAGCTTGATCGCTCTCTTGAAATTGAGCTATTATGGTGTCTTGCCTTTGAGCCAATTGCAGCATACTGGGTTCAAGTTTACTTACTCCATTGTCACTTTGTTGAAATGTAGAGGGTGGAAATTGTTCTAGCTTTTGTGTGAGAAGGGCTACTTGAGCTTGTAAAAGTGCCAAAGTGGGGTCCTCTTGCTTAGATTTCAATGGTATGGAGCGGGAATTTCCATATTGAGAATTGTGAATTGCCATGGATTCAATGGTAGTGTGAGCAATTTCAACATTAATTTGATCAAATCTTCCATTGTTAGCAGAATCCAGAATACGACGGGACTCTATATAACACCCATTATAGAATGTGATGGCAAGGAACCATGGATCTAACCCATGATGAGGACACTCCCTTTGCAAGTCCTTGTACCTCTCCCAAGCTTCATATAGGCTCTCATCACCCCCTTGTCGGAAACCAGTGATTTGACTTCTCAACAAAGCGATCTTTTCTGGAGGAAAGTACTTTTGGTAGAAGGCAAGAGCTAAACTATCCCAATCGGTGATCCCTAATGTAACCTTATCAAGGCTATGTATCCACAACTTTGCCTTACCCCTCAAAGTTAATGAGAAGAGCATCTCTCTAATCTGCACTTGGGTGACTCCAGTTTGTCTAATAGTGGAGCAATAGTCACAGAACGTTTTGAATGTGAAGGTTGGGATCTTCTGTGGCATTGCCACTAAATTGGCTTCTTTCTATAAGGTTAATGAAGACAGGTTTAATTTCGAAGTTTCTGGCTGTGATTTGAGGTGTAGCAATACCCCTTGGAAGTGTTTCTGCGGTGGGTTTAGAATGGTCTGAAAGTCTTACCATTTCCTAATGTGAAGGTGAAGATGGAATGGTAATTGAAGATTGGGTGGTTTTTGAGAATGGAGATGAGAATGGATATTTTTCTCCTTCAAGGTTAGATAGGGTATCCGAGTAATTTTCACGAATACGGTCTAAACTTAAAGTATCCGAAGTTTTTGAGATTTCGTTAAATAGTTCTTGTCTCCTACGCAGAGTTCTTTCTAGGTCGGGATCTAATGAGATAGGGGTCCCTAGTCTAGAAGATCTGGGCATAAGATGGAAAAACTAAGACGAGAAATCAAGAGAGATCTAAAGGAATTTGGATTCCTAAAGACTAGACAAAACTAATTGCAAGAAAAATCACAAAAAGAGGAAAACTAAACTGTGCTCCCCGGCAACGGCCCCAAAATTTGATCGGGCCTGTCGCAAGCCCTGGTCAAAGATAATTACCCAGACTAGGCTAATAACAAATTAATGTAATTAGGGAAGTATGGGTCGATCCTCGGGGAGATGGTGTTTCCTATAGAATGTGAAATGTCTTGCAATTGGGTCTTATCTAACGAGTATCTGGGTTTTGGGGTATTGATTTCTAAACTAATAAAAAGCATAAAACCAAAATCAAAACAAATCAAAACGAAAACAAGAAAGCAGGTGATGAATTAACAATGATAAAAAGAATCTAGGGAAGTAGGTTCACACATGTAGATAATCATATTGATCAAGTTGGATTTAGGACATGCAAGTAATTCATTGTGAGTTCGTAAGAATGATGTGTTCGATACAATCATAGATTAGATGGTCTAGCAGGCTTTTAGGCAATTTACTAGGTCTGATCTACCATGTCATGCTTTGTCTATTCAATTCACGTATTTCTACCTTGGAAAAGAATTCCATTTTAGTCAATGATTTTGGCCAGAAATCGTTAACCATCATTATAATCCAAACATGCATAGACACAACGTTTTAAAGGCACAATTTCTTTATGCAATTTTCATCTTTTAATTAACCTAACATGGCTACCCTACATCCTAGAAAGGTGACTACTCACTCATAATAGTATTTAGATCTAGATTGATTTTAACAATTAAAACTAGGCTAGACATGTTTATTGATTTTTGATATTATAAGATGATAATAACAATTCTAAATCAACGATCTAATGAAATAAAATGATTACAACGGTATTTAAATTGAATCTAAGACAATATGTAAAGAAAACAATGATCAAATAAAAAACATAAAGAACTTAAATAAAAGATAAAACAGAAATACCTACATGACGATCAAATAGCGATAATGATGAAATATAAATATCCAAATAGAAATTTCCTTGCATATCTTTGACGATCCATGTATTACAATACTTGAATAATATAAAAGAACTAAGAACCAGAAGTTTTTATTATTTCTAAACTAGAAAAATAGACATAAGAGAAGATGGAGATCTAAACATAAAAGGAGAAATGTAAAAGACGATTTTTAAGGGAAAATGGAGGCTAGGGTTTCTAAGACTAATCTAGGGTTATGTAAAGAGAGAAGTGTGTGTTGTGTAGAGATGTGTTGAGAAGTGTGGCAGAGGCTCTCTTTATATAGCAGTAGGTTTCGTGGGGAAGGGGTCATGCATTCATCACATAGGACAAAAAGGAGGAAGTCGAAGCAAAATTTCGGATCAGCAAACATACCCGATCGGGTACATTACTTACCCGATCGGGTAAGTTTTAATCTGGATACTTTGACTTTCGTTTGATCTCCCCTTGCATATGACTTGACTTTCATTATCCCCCTTGACCTCTTGAGTCGGGTTTGTTGATAGGGTTTGATGTAAAATGATGATTTCTTCGCCTAACTGATCGATCTTCTGACAACTGCGAAATCGTCTTTGCTTCTTCTTTCTTTTGAATAAGTGAACCTTCTTGAAATGCCTTTGCTTTGGTCAAGCTTGCTTCTTCAAATCGTCGGGTTCTAGGCAAATGCTCGGGAATATAGAAAAAGGGCGTAGAAACGTCACTTTCCCTACAAAACAGGTTAGAACATAGGAATTCGCCTAGAACACGATATTAGCTCACAAAATGGGTTAACAAAGCACAAATAACATACAAAACCGAGCTAAATTGGGGATTAAAATCATACAAATATTCACTTATCAGCACAATAGAGCTATGATTAGACTAATTCTCAAAAAGACTCCCTACGAACTTTTAAGAGGGAGAAAACCAATATAGCTCATCTTCGTGGCCTCGGTAGTAAATTTTTTGTCCATAATAATGGAAAAAGTAATTTTAGCAAATTTGATCCACGAAATGACGAAGATGTGCGTGTTGGTTATTCTAATCATAGCAAAGCTTATAAAGTTTTTAACAAAAGAACCTTGTGCATAGAAGAAAGTGTTCATGTTGTATTTGATGAAGATAATGTGCCTGAACAAAGTGAACAGAATGAAGAAGAAGACATAGATGATCCCGATTTTTGCCGTACTAGGGACGATTTACCAAAAATTAATGAAGAAGTTATTGATGGAATCAATGATGAACTTGATAAATCCGCAAATGATCTTGAAAAGAGAACTGAGACAATTGTTGATGATTCGAATGTCTCTTCTCAAAAGAAAGAAAAGGAAAACGAAGTTATAACTGATGATGCTATAACGTTGGACCCAGATCAAGATGTTATAACTAAAGTTGTACTAACTTTAGATATAAGCCCCGAGTCCAACTCAGGGGGAACCAATCTTGACTCTGAATCATTTGAGGATATTGAGAGTTCATCAGATGATGATGAGCGTAGGAACTCTAAGAAATGAAAATATAAGAGTTCTCATCCTAGGGATAGTATCCTAGGAAGTTTGAATAAGGGAGTTCAAACAAGACGAAAATTAAATAACTTTTGTTCATTTTATTTCTTTCTGTGTACCATAGAGCCTACCAAAATCAAAGAAGCAGTTGCAGAATCCGATTGGATTGTGGCAATGCAAGAAGAGCTTCAACTGTTCGAACGTAATCAAGTTTGGCATCTAGTGCCACGACCTAACAATCGAACTGTGATTGGTACTCGATGGGTATTCAGAAATAAATTGGATGACTCAGGAGTAATAGTTCGTAAAAAGGCTTGATTGGTCGTTCAAGGATATAATCAACAAGATGGGATTGATTATGACGATTCCTTTGCACATGTAGCAAGGCTTGAAGCTATTCGCTTGCTTATCGCCTTCGCAGCTCATAAAGGAATGAAACTGTACCAAATGGACGTTAAGACTGCATTTCTTAACGGATATTTGGAAGAAGACGTTTTTGTTGAACAACCTCCCGGATTTTTAAATAGCAAATTTCAAAAACATGTTTTTAAACTCGATAAAGCTTTACATGGTTTGAAACAACCGCCTAGGGCATGGTACGACAGATTGTCCAAATTTTTATTACAGAACAATTTTAAAAGAGGATCTGTCGACAAAACCCTATTTCTGAAATCCGAGGGTTCTGATTTACTTGTTGCTCAAATATATGTAGACGATATTATTTTTGGTTCTATTAACAATAAATTGTGCAAGTACTTTTCAGATCTAATGACCTCAGAATTTGAAATGAGCATGATGGGAGAATTAAAATGAAAGTCCATAGACCTTAATTAGACTCCTCTAATTAATTACCAAATTACTTTTTTTAATTTATTTTATAATGATCTATGTAACATGCATGCAAATATAAAGACATTTACATAAAAGAAGAAATTTCCTCACATTGATATGGAAATTTTATGGGCACAACAAGAACTCCTTCTTGTTGTTCTTGAGCTATAAATATGGATGAACACAAGAAATCTCCAAACAAGAAGACCTCCTTCAAGTTGCACCAAGATGACACCAAATAATCTACCCTTATTATTAACTAGATAATAAGATAGATATAATACTACTAATATTATGACTATATTACTACACTAGTAATACTTAGTAAATATTAGTATATGAGAGTTTTAGTGAGAAGAAGGATTTTAGAAAGAAGTATGACAATTGAACAAAAATCAAGCAATGAAAAATGAACAACCAATGTTCATTATCTAGCCACTTTGGCCGGATGTTTCTAGTCCTTAAAAGGACTCTTATTTTGTTTGATTTGTTCACATGCATTTGAGTGGAGTGTTGTAGAAAGGATGATGATTGTTTTATACTTGTTATGTCACTTTCAAAAGCTAACTAAATAGTAAAAACAAGAACAAAATCATCACCCTTCTAACTACATACCAACCGGTCCATTATGGCCTAGTTTGGTCCATTTTGATTTTTGATATTTGTCTCACAAATACTTATTGATCATATGGTTAATTATCTTGTATAATTAAGTGTTAATTTGATCATATAACAATTATATGACTCAATTAAATAAATAATATGTACTTAACATTTTAAGTAATATTTTACCATTATATCAATATATAATGGGTCCCACAATGCTTAGTTAATTTATTTTACAACTCCTTGTAAATATAATTAACTAATTACCTCTATCTCAAAACCTCAACTAATTTAGTAATTTAACGATTAATTACTAAGTTAAATCTTATTTAATCGTATTAAAATAAGATATAAATTTATTAGTCAATTATCGCATAATTGAAAAATAAGTTTAATCGAATTTGAGTTCTTAACTCAATTTCTAACAATTAACTCTCGTACATATCGAATATATGTAATGTACTAATTAACTGTATCGTATACAAATAATTAGTTACTATTTGGATTTCATCCGTTAGGTGTGACCGAAAGGGATCAGTTGATCACCGCCGTCAAACGACAATAACGTCAAACTCTAGTTCGCCAACCGTTATTGATTTACGTTAATCAACTGACTAATCATATATATAGTCAATAATTATCCCAATTATATTCCATAATAAGATTTATTATGTGGCGCACTATTGTGGAGGACACCTACTCCAACAATCTCCCACTTGTCTGACACAAGTGTGCGTCACCGATTCTCTTGTCTCTTTATCACATCTCCCACTCAACGCAAGGTGTCTTTCAGGTCGCACTTGCGATTGAACAATATCTAGAGTGGTTTTCTCGATAGGGAGAGTAACTGTCTGACCGGAAAATCTACCATAGATCTCTTTCCGAGCGTGGCCACGCATTTACAGTAACTTCTCCTCGAGTGGCCTAAAGATGTTTTTACCCAACGTGGGTGGACAATTCCTTTTGATCCATCTACTCTGTATGATGCAGATCACCATGATCCAGAAGAAGTCCATCGGCCTCCTTTTACGGCACGACCTAGAACATTAACCAAAACCAATCGGAAACTGCACCGACTCAGATAGACGGTCGCCAGTCAAAAGAATCGACTTATAGGAATAAGAGAGAAGACCCTGCCACGACCAGGCATCAAATAATTGATTTAAGGGTCTCTACAATGTCACTGTCCGACAGAGTGTCATACAGTCTGTCTATGTAAACGACCAGTCATCTCCATGACCCCATGGTGCTGAACCAACCATCGATCGACTTACAACTCTAGTCAGTTTCGAGACGTCACCTCATGCGTGACTGAGGGAAACATACTAAGTTCTTATGTTCACTTGAATTGGGTTCAACCTTTCTTTCAACCAATTCGGATAAACAAAGTATTAAAATTTAGTCAAACTAAATAAAGAAGTTTTTTATGAAACTCTAACAATGAATGCGATTATCAAATATTTGGAAAAATTGATACGCTATCAATAATTTCATATCTTATAATCTTTAGCAATTCAGGTACATATTTCAATACCCATTGAAATGACATGACTATGACTATCATGTTCAGCCTGCAAAAAGCATGGCTAATGGATTAGCAATACTTGCATCTTTCCCATCGTTCTGATTGCTATTTCTCTTTGTCTACGTAATCTCATATTACATAAAACTTTTTGAGTACGTGTCTAGGTTTGAATCTAGACTTAGGACTCTTGGCCTAAAGGTAGCTCCCACTGTTTTACCAGTATAATGGGATAGGATATACAACTATATGAACTAGTTCTAGTCCCTCCAAGCTACCTTCATATGCATCATCATATGACGCAATGTACTCCATTTCCGTTGTTAAATCCGCAATGATAAACTTCCTGGAACACTTCCAGCGGATACATGACATTTATATTTGAAAATGTCACTCCTACTTGGAACCTTTCCAATAGTCTTTTCTGTTTGGAACTCTTCCAACAGATAAATCTTCTATAAAACACAGCCAGCTCGTGATTTCAAATCACTTTGATCAGTTTGGAAACTGAAGTCTGTGTAACCCTTACACGCAACTTATTTTAAACTCCAAACACATGGAACATATCTTTTAGTCCTTCGCAAGTACAAAGGATGTTCTTTATGGCTATCAAGTGACTTTCACTTGGATTTAATTGCAAATGATTCGTCATACTCAAAGCATGCGAAATGTCGGATTGAGTATACATCACAGCGTATATAACTGATCCCGCAGCGGAAGCAAAAGGAATCAATTATGATGTGTTCAACTTCCTTGAACTAGTCAAAGATCTTATCAATATAAGAATTTTGACTCAATGCTAATATCCTTTTAGATTTATCTCCATAAATCCAGATATCTAAAAGATGTATTCTACTTCTCCAAATCTTCCATCATCTAAAATGATCAATATGTCTCCACATATAAGACTGATGCACACCACTTTACTCCCACTAAACTTCATGTATAAACATAATTCCTCGAGATAACGAGAAATATTTTGCAACATGATTGACACACTAATTCCAACTCTTTTGTGCTTACTTAAGTCATACTCTTAAGCTTGCAAATTAACTTAGGATAATTAGGATCTACGAACCCACAGGTGAATATAAAATATACTACCTCTTCTAGAATCGTATTCGAGAAGGTGGTTCTTGAGATCCAGTTGACATCATACTATTATGATGTGCTGTAATGGCTAAGTATATTCGAATGGATCAAAGAATTAAGGTTGGTGCAAAACTCTTTGCCTACCAAGTTATCTTTGAAAACATTTTAATGTTCATCCATGCAAATTTCGATCTTAAAAATCAATTTACATTGAAGAGGTCGTACTCCTTCAAGTAAAATTTACTAGGTCACATACCTGACCATCATGCATGGAGTCCATTACGAATCGTATGACTCTAAGCCATATCAAGAAGTTGGGATTAAAAACAGTCTTTTATAAGTCGCATATTAGAATTCATCACTATAAAGGAGCGATAAAATTCCACCTGACCTTCTAGGTTCCGAAGAAACAACTACTGAACAAGCAATGAGGAAACTTTTTCCGGACCATATGCTCAGTTTGTGGCTCTTGAAACATTTTCTCCCACTCTGTCTTATCAAGAAATAATCGTATTTTATTGAAAGACAGCATCACGAGTCACAAACGCTTTGTTCTCGTGGTCAATGTGGATTATTGAGCACTTGTTTCATTCAAATAACTTATAAATTAGGTACGCTACCTACCCATATCGTATATGGAATGAAATCACACTGTTTTAAATGTGTTTTAATATGGTGGGAAAAGAAATAGCAGACAAAAATATTAAGATCCCAAGGTTTAGTCAAATGGCTCATTTTGACTGGATAAAGACAAAACCATATCGTATAAGGTTCTGTTTCTCTATTCAACAACATCTTATCTAATAATGTGTGTTAGAGAAGTTAACTTGTGAAACCATTTCACAATACTTTTGGTGAAAATCAAAGTCAATACTTGGATATTTATAGTTACGATTTAGTCGTAGCTCCTTGATTCTAATGCCTTCTAGTGGTGTACTACTTCTCATTGAAGCTCTTTGAACTTTTCAAAGATTTCTCTTAGCACCTCATTAAGTAGAATCAAACATAATATCTACTTAAATCGTCTGTAAATCAAGTGAAGTAATCATTACCATCTCTGGTTGTGTTTGTTATTGGACCACACGTATTCTTATGTAATGGGGCCAATAATTTACTAGTTCGATTTCCTTTTCAACAAAAGGGCACGAATCATCTTGCCTTGAATACAAGATTCGCACGCACCATAAGATTCAAAATCAGATGGTTTAGGGATACTTGTCAATACTAGCCTCTTAATGTGCTACACAATCCAGACTTAAGATTAGATAAGGGTCACCAATTTTGAGCCTTTACAATCTATATGACAAGTAATTTACTAGTTTAGATCAAGAATATAATTACCTTTGATTGGTATGGGATAACCATTGACCAAGTATAGGCATAAAAAGATACAACGTTTGTTCTATTCACAAAAGTGAAACACTTGTGTCGTACACAAAAGTGGATACTATATTCTTTATTTAGAGGTTATGTACATAATAACTTTTATTAAAGTATACCTCTAAATCCAAAACTAGATTGATCACATTATAACTTTTATATGTCTCTTTAGAAATAAAACTACAATAGTTATATTTCCCTTGTAGGTCGTCATTTAATTATGGTTAGTCGTCACACGAATCATTATTATATGCATTGAATACATTGATGAAAACCATAATGGATATCTAATACCCAAAAATATTTGCATTTAGCAAAATAAATGTCGATCATATAGATATTATGGGTGAAATATTACACCCAATTTCTAACTTTTTAGAAAACTTAGGGAAGATTCTTTTCTTGTGTCCTACACTGTAAAATAGAATCGTCAAAAAGTTGGGTTCGACACCTTGCTTGGGTTTTGACTTTACTATTCAAAATAGTCTTGCCTTTATCCCTTGCCTTGTGTCAAAGTCGAGCCAACCTACTCTTGAACCTCGTCTTAACAATTAAGAATATAAACATCATTCTTAGTGCTCCCCCTCACTTTCATGAATCTCTACTTAGACAAGTATATAGGAATTATTGTGAAGACTATTCTTCATTTCATTCATGGTTTTACCTTCAAAAGGCTAAACTTTTCATGAAGTGATTACGGTATTTGGTTTGTTCACGATTTCAAATAAATCGATTAACCTAGTCGTCCCAACTGATTTGGCCTCTTTTGAGGTAAGCCTTAATAAGGAGCATTATGACGACATACCAAAAATTAGAATATTTTCGTTGGAGCGGAAAAATTGATGTACCATTGTTATAAGAAGGCGTCACAAAATATTCAAAAACGCTTTTGACTAAGTGTGACTTATTCATTTACTCTTCATAAGAGACTTTTGCAATGGTGATTATGAGGATCAAAAGATACAATTCATTTTGTCTTTAGCTACGGTGGTATAAATGGAGATTGCAATCAAAATGCTACCGTATAAAAATAATGGAAACCTTTTCCACGATTGAACGGATTTATAGGTTCATAGAAGAAAAATAATTGTCATTGCGCGAATAAAAATAAATATTAACGAAAATAAACATTCATTGCTTATATATAATTTACTTGTAAAAACAATTTTAAACAAGTCACTCATATAATGACCTCTCACTAAATTATATAAGTGATTCCAAGACCCATATTTAGACAAAAATAGTCATCGCATGCTACCTTTATCTAAAAATGGTAAGTCATTACTTGACTAATTCTACACTTAGAACTCTTGGTTGACGGATTTCAACTAAATCCATCTCCTAGTCCCAAGATAACGCTTATCTCGTTGAGTCCAATCCAATTTTTGCTTGTGATCGCATCACCCTACTTACCCGAGGTAAAAAGGGACCCACGAGCGTGGTAGCCCTAATGAACACGGGGTTCATAGGTGTTACTAATTGGTAAGGCTAAATCTCAATTTTTTAAGTTATGTGAGAGGTCTTGTCAGTGTTTGTATTAATTCCCTATAAGCGAACTAATCGATGAATTGTGAATAACGTGATTGACATACGGTAAATAAAATGCATGTGTGACATTTTGGCGATGACGAGAAATAACAAGCAATCAAGCATAAATAAATCCTAGTATTGGGCCACCTAGCTAATCAAAATTAACTATGTAGTTA
>JAIUZE010072348.1:0-18578 GCA_022085475.1 Heliosperma pusillum | reverse complement strand
TAAAAGTTTCAGGTTACATTTTTCTAAAACTCTACTTGTATCTATAAATTTCTAATTGTCTCATCTACTTGCGATTTTATATGATTTGAAGAGCGTTAGCGCCAGAAATCGTGCTAACATCTCACAGAAGCGGGGGGGATATTATGGTTCTCGAGGCGGTTACAGATTGATAGAAGAAAATCTCGTAAGTAGCATCTATATATTAGATTTTTTTAATCATACTTGGACTTGCTATACATGTATACATATATTATTTTTGAGTTAACGTGTAGGTGTCAAAAGGTGTGACCGACTTGAATCGGCATGTAACTTATAAAGAAGGGCACACGCCTAAAGGATCCCGAACATGTCACGAATATGATCAGGAAGTCTTGGCCAACATAGTAAGTATTATTTTTATTAAGACGGGTTTTTAATAACTTTATTGTTCAATTCTTGTATGTCTAACTATCTATTTAGTTTAGTAACAAAAATTAAATTAAGTTTATTTAATATATTATAGGAGAATGTTCTGAAGGAGGTTGCGGAAGGGAAATTCACTCCGAGTGGTCGTGACGACGTTCTTGCTAGAGCGATCGGCCGTCCAGAGCATCCAGGTCGATTGAGGGGCGTCCCATTACATGTCGGAGTCACGAAATATTATGGGACAACTAGCTCGAACAAGAAGAAGAAGAATAAGGGGAAGGCTGACATGGTACGTATACCATTTGTTATTGTCATTTAAAATTCACATGTTATTGTTTTAACAAATTGCTGATTCTACATTTTGGGCGTGCAGGTTCAGTTATTGGCCTCCGTGATACTGAAGATGAATTCTGGAGGCAATCCTTCCGAAGAAGAATTGAAGATGATGGAGGATGTCATTAAAAAGGGTGAGGTAGTGCAACAGATTTGCCAAGAGGCAGACACTACTACCTTGCCAATACATGAGGAGACGGCTGAGAAGATGGGTGAGGTACCTACTGCTGTCGAGGTTTTAATACCTCAAGCCGATAGGGTAAATATGATTTTTTTTTTCTGCATTTGTTCTTTCTAGCAGCCATGCCTTTGATTGGTTTATTTTATTAGGTAAATGAGTCGGAAAAGGGGACGCAACTTGAGGAGACGGGTGAGGTACCTAATGCTGCTGAGGTTTTGATACCTCAAGCCGATAAGGTAAATACGACTTAACCATTTGGAACCTCTGCATTTGTTCTTTCCAGCAGCCATTGCATGCCTTTGATTGGTTAATTAATTTTATAAGGTAAATAACTCTGAAAAGGGGACGCACCTTGAGGAGCCGGCTGAGAAGACGGGTGACAATAAGGAGGTATGTAGAATATAAGAAGTTAGTATATGCTGTCAGTGCTAAATCTGGTCTGGACATGTTCAAGTATAATAGCCTACCCACCAACAATAAATACTTGTAACTAACTTTACATTATATACTAAATATAGATCATTTATCATATCTATTATATTTTGGTATTTAGTAAATTATGTGTATTCTTCAGGCCACAAAACAGCGGGTATTTGTTCTTCTCGCCGACCCTTCATTCAAAGAGGATGTGATTGTTGCCCGGGGTTTCGTATACCCAAAGCCCAAGGACTCAGCGGAAACCATCTTGGTTCATGGCGAACCCCTCTTGCCGAAGCATTCAAAAGTGGGGATAGTGGGAGTCGCGAAGGGCTATGGAACCCGTAAACTGCCCGTCCCAGTCCGCGACGACCTTCAAATTCTGGCAGATGCGGTTAAAGGTTTTGTCCAATGGCCTGAAAGCCACATTTTCCTGGCTCGTGATCGTAAAATTCAACAGAATGTAGCCGGGGGTAGAAAAATACATCTAATTTAACCCGCCTTTTGTCTTTGTTCATCACCTTCATAAATAGTGAAATTTATATGTTATATTTTTGTTTTGTAGGTAACAAAAAACAGGGATAAGTCTAACTCGATAGACAATAATCTTTCTACTACCTCGTCAATACAACAACTTGATGAGGTATTTAATCAACTCTCTTTATATTTTAAGTTCTACTATCGCCTCATCATTGAAAGAGCAACTTAATTTAGTTAGCCACATGTAGGTTGTGAAAGGTAGCACGCCGCATCATTTCCCCAAGCTGAAAGAGGTCAGGAGTCTATCCAGTACTAAATATCATGGGAACGTTTACATGGAAAAAGTACGAACGGTGGCGATGTTGGAGTTTTATAAGGAGGCTGAGAGACGCATAGCAAGCGAGCAATTAATAATTATTCCGCTCGAGAATGATATTGTAGGGGTAGAACGCCAAGCAATGCTGGATTGGGAAATGCTAGCCGTTTGGGCTGGCCTTGACGAGATTGATGTCCAACACCTATATGTTTGGATGAAGTAAGTTTCTTAATAAATTAAATCATGCAGTATTCTAATATTCTGACTAAGATATAGTGTTTTTAATATCGGATATAAAACCGTCATGTAGGTACTTGAACTCGGTTGTGATCCCCGCCGAGACCAATAATCCACTTCCTCAATACGGATTCATGTGCCCAAATGTTTTATCTATGCATATCGAGATGTTTTCGTATGAAGAACGTGTAAATTATATTGCTGGGGAATTGGCGAAAAACAATAAGCTCATTTTTGCCCCTTATAATGAAGCCGGGTAATATATAATTAATATTACGATTCCAAATACAATTGCAGTTTCATATGTTTGGTTATGATGCATGTTGTGCTTGTTAATAATGATGTGTCTCTCGATCTCTAGGAGACATTGGGTGCTAGCCGCGATCAATCCGACCACGAAGAAAGTATTTTGGTTGGACTCTTTGCATAGACAACCATCCGAGACCTTTAAGATGTTGATTATTAAGTAAGTTTATAATACTGATGATGATTTGGCACATATAATATTAAGTTTCATTTATTATTATTAAGTAAGTTTATGTGACTTTCGGCCTCTTTCCTTTTTTAAAGGGCCTTTGAGAAGAAAAGAGCAACCGGCGATCAACCGACAGAATATTCTGATGATGGCCCTACTTTTATTACGATAACAGGGGTACGTACGCGCAAATACAATACCTTAATAATTAAGTGCATTAAACTAATTACGCATATACATCTGTCTTTTTTAATTACGCATTAAACTAATTGGTAATTGCCTTCTCGTCTCTTCGTTTATTATGTAATAATAGGTCCCTAAACAGCCGGATAGCATCCAATGTGGATACTACGTTTGTCGTTTCATGTTGGAGATTATTAGGCGAAGATATATCAGCATTCCAGAAAGAGTTAGTAGTTTAATGTAGCTATTATTTACTTTTTTTCATTAGAGCTGATATCTTTTCTGCTATATATATATGATCGATGTTGCTAATTATGTATGATATGCCTATACTGTTGTTACCCTACTGATCGATGTCTTTTATTTGTTTTATCCGCAGTATTCAATCAACACGCCACATGTCCCTGAGTACACTAAGCACAATATAGACGAGGTAAGGGACTTGTTGGGCAAATACGTCCTTGAACAAACAAAGAATAAATGAAACTTAGATTATTTTGGAAGCAGATAGGGAACTTTAATTTGTAGAAGTCATTAATTAGAGCAAGTTGTAAGTATGAATTGCTCTGAAAGAGATCATTTTGGTTGTATATATCATTTTGCTGCTGCTGTACATGAATTGCCATGTACATGAATTGCCCTGTACATGAATTGCTCTGATTTATATATAGATATATCATTTTGCTGCTTCTGAAATTGGTTTATGATGCGTGCTGCTGCTACTGCTGCTGATTTATGCAGGATTTTCACTGGTGGCAGGGGAACAAATTACAATTTTTTCAAAAACAATAATAAAAATAATAACAACGGTTTTTCAAAATTCATTAAAAGCGTTGTAACATATTTCCCACCAAAACTTATCATACCTTTAACAACGGTGTATTCTAGAATACCTGTTGTTATTAAAACTTTCCACAACGGCTTCTTTATTATACTCCATTGTAATTAACTATATTCACAACAGGTTTAAAAAACAATAGCGTTGTTATAATATTTCCCACCAAAACTAATCATACCTTTAATAACGGTTTCATTTAATAGAACCGTTCTCGTATCTTTCCCACCATAATTATTCACACGTTTTAACAACAGTTATCTAGTAATAACAACGACTTTGTACCGTTGTTAAAACTATTCACAACGGTATTTTCATTAAATAGGAACCGTTGTTAAAACCTTTAACAACGGAGGCTTTAACAACGTCCGCGTTTTAATATTACAACGGTTTTTAACCGTTGTCATAGCCTGTTTTTGTAGTAGTGGAACTCGGAAATTCTAAATTCGACTCGAAACATTAAATTCTAAATTAAAACTTAAATTTGCTGAAAAGATTTCGTAAAATATTTCTACTAGAAAAATAGGGTACATTTTCGGGTGTTACATAAATAACTTATTAAGTAGTACACCATCAAAATTATTACTTATATAATACTTTCCTAAATTTTCTAAATTAAGTTTGATGATGTAAATTTCACTATTGTGGAGTTAATAATACAAAATTTTAAAGGTTCATTAAACTAATACTTAAGAGACTAAAATAACTCCTATTTATAATCATACTTAGTATATATATTTTCCACAAATACATTATTTTTCAATGTGGTACTAATAACACATTAAGTAGTTCATCATCAAAATTATTATTAATGATAATTTTCTAAATTAATTTTTAATAATGTAAATTTAACTATTGTGACTATTATAATTCTATTTTGTTAAGAGCTCTCAATAAAAATAATTAAGAGACTTAAAAAATTGTAGGTTTATACCTAAGTTCAAGGATGACTCATATTTATAATCATAGGATCATCCTATATTATAATAATTTTTCAATGTGGGACAATTTACAATTTATAAGTAATATATTCACCACAAATACATTATTCTTCAATGTGGGACTACTAATAACAAACTAAGTAGTACACCACCTTTTTTCATATAATATTTATTTCTTAACTGTTACTAAATTGTTATATTAATATTAGAATAATAAAAAATATATTTTAAATGTCATTTATTAAATTTTTAAAATCATTTATTAACATAACAATAAAAAAAATTAGTCTAAAAGCCCGTGCAATGATCATATTTATGATCACTTCACCTTATGATAATTTTTTAATGTGGGACAAATTTTAATATTTATACGTAATATATATTCAAGAGTCACCATACCTACATTGTTTTTTTCAATGTGGGACAAATAACACATTAAATTATTTACCATCAAAATTATTATTTATGATACTTTTCTAAATTAATTTTTAATGATGTAAATTTCACTATAGTGAAAATTATAATACATATTTTAAGAGTTTTGTAAGACAATATGTAAGAGGCTCAAAAGATTTTCGGTTGAAACTTTAGTTCCAAATATGATTCCTATTTGTAATCATAAGATGACCCACCTTATGATAAATTTATGACGTTAGACAATTCTATTATTTATAGGTAATATATTCACCACACCTACATTATTTTTTAATGTAGGACCAATAATATACTAAAAATTACACCAAGTATGTGCAAATAATATGAGTTTCAATACTTTTCAGGGTTTTTTTTCACCGCGAATTTAATTATATCATCTTCATAATTTTTTTTACAATACTTCAATTTTTTTAATAATAGCTTTTAAAATTAATTTTTTATGATGTAAATTTAACAATTGTGAAGATAATAATACACAATCTTTTAAGAAATCTCTAATTAAGACAATACTTAAGAGACTTAAAAGATTTTAGTTTGTTATATAAGGTCCAAGAATGATTCCTATATTTAATCATAGGATCACCCACCTTATGTTAATTTTATGATATGGGATAATTTTACTATTTATACATAGTATATTGATCACATCTACAAACTTATCTCTAAGATAATATTTAAGAGATTCAAAAATTTTGGGTTGATACATAAGGTTTAAGGATGACTCCTATTTATAATCATAGGATTACCCACTTTATTATTTTTTCGATGTGGGATAATTCTACTATTTATATGTAATATTTTTACCACATCTACATTATTTTACAATGTGGGACAAATAATAGTTATGAATTTAATTTTTATTTATAAAGTTTCTAAAAAGTTGAAAGGTTGATAATATTATTAGGAAAAAAATTAATTTAAAATATATAAACAAAATCTAAGAGTTCAACCATAACTTAGAAAGTATATGTATGTTGAAAAGTTGATAATATTATTAGGAAAATAATTAATTTAAATATAATCAAAATCTAAGAGTTCAACCATAACTTAGAAAGTATATGTATGAATTTAATTTTTATTTTAAAAGTTCCTATAAAGGTGGAGCCACTCACGTGCCTCGAAAAAAGCCTCTTTTATATATATACTAGATTTAATGCCCGTGCGATGCACGAGCCTATTTGTAGTGCTCTATAATATAAGTAAATAATAAAGTGGTTGTGAAGGACTGATAACGTCTTGATCAACTAATTTTAAAGTTTATCCCATTTATATTATTTTTTAGGTAATTTAGGGGAGGTGACATCGTTAGGGTCTCATACTAACTCGATCTGATGTTCCTAAAATAATATGCTCACATAAATATTTTAATATTTTCCAGTTCTAAAGTACACAACGATACCGAGGAATACATGTGAACAATAACTTTTCATCAATTGAAAAAGTAACTCTATATTTTATAAATTGAATCATTTGTTAGTCACACAATAATGATAAACAACGTTTGAAAATGGCAATTGAAGTAGAACTTTACTTTGACTCTATTTCCACTCCTCAGAACACATTCTTTGGTAGAGTATCCCTACTCGTGATAAGTTTGATACTCCAATTGAGGTAAAGCATTGTTACTATTTTATACATGTGTGTAGACTTCTAATTTAGAGTAATAATCTATTTTATACTACGAAAATTTCATTGTATATCTTATGGTAGTATAAACACGTGTCGTTATAACCATATGTCAATTCAAATTCTAAGCTATCTCGCGGTTGTTACTAAAGTGTATAAATTTCGTTGATTTGAAATAATTGTAAGAGTTTCGTCAATGTAACAAAAAAAATCTTTAACATATATGGTGCTTGAGTTTAGTACTCCCTCTGTCTATATTATTTGTTTACCTTTTAATTTAAATACTCCTCAAAAAAAGAATGGTAAACAGATATTGAATAAAGGAGGGAATAATACTTAGGTTTTATTGGTCCAACTTCTCATGGCAGCCATTATGTTAAACCTGATCAAAGAGAGGGTATTAATAACATTTTCCCTTTGAATAATTGATTATACGGTCTTATCGTAAAAGAAGTTCATAATCCTTTTATGTTCTAATATATAGTGGAGTATGTGTTAACTGCAGAACATAGAATAATAAATAAAACAGGTTAATATATAAGCATGAAGAACCCCATCTATCTATGTATATGGAGTAAATTTGGACTTTTATATGCTTATCATATAAGAGTATACTACTACTAATAGTCTATCATACGTAATAGTTAAGACGAATAGCCCCAAAGGAAGATAAAAGTCATATGTGCAAAAATCTCCATATCTCTAATCTTTACTTTTAATAAACCGTACAACATCTTTATCTTTTTAACAATATATTTTATACTTTATCTCATATTCAAATTAAATATTTGAAAATAAAAATATATTAGTAGTTCATAGAAGTTTGATTCTAATATTGTTCGAGAGTTTTTCATGAAGCTTGACTCTCTATAACACCAGGCTTAGGAACTATATATTGATATAGAGTAATACAGAGTAATTATTAGTCGTTATTAGTCGTATAAAGTGCAAATTCTTTTTTTGGGTAAGGATTTTTGCCAAAACAAAAAAACAACAATTTCGTTAATCTGAATGATGTCGACCATGTCGTCAATTTAATATTGTATGGATTTTCATATGAGAGATTCTTAAATGATACTAAAAAAAAATTCTGAATGGTAGTAGTTACAAAAAAGGTGATATTCAATTAACTACTGAAAAAAAAATCAACAAACTAATGCAAACTTAAATCCATGTTAGTTGAGATGTATTGAAATTCCGTAGAAAATCAAGTTATCTACATACATTTGTACACAATAAATCTGAAAATGAAACATTTATGCTACTCTATGTTAAAATTCAAAAGACACCTTACCGAATAATTATTGATCATTGTATCTTCATCAGAATCATACAGAGTAATATATATTAACCTACACATAAAATAGATAAGACTTGTCAGAAAATTTGATTCAAAGCAAAAACAACGTATGTGTAGACTAATGCTACAATAAGATTTAAACACATATAAACCGCAAGATTCAAATAAATAAACACAACAAAAGTAAGAAACGAAACATAAATACATGTATATATATATATATAACATGATGTGTTGATTATTAATTTTTGAATGAAAATACATGTATATATATAAACATATTAAGGTAATAGTGTTTGTTTAGGTTTCTGTACATTAATTTTCTCCAATCTAACTTTCATGGTAGAATTTTATAATCTTCAGATTTAATTATATTATTAGGTGTTGTAGTGCATCACAATTTTTGTGAGAACATGGAAATATGGAATAGTTGTATATCACATTCCGTATTTTATAGGCTGTAGGATACATCCAATTTTATAGTTATTTATATGGGTAGTTTGCGTACAATGGAAATACATGAATATATTTATATGGGTAGTATGTATAATTTGGAATGCTGAAATGTTTTCGAAAAGTTGGAGACTCTGTAATCGCTCGAAAAAAGCTTCCTTTAATGATATATATATATATATATAGAAAGGATCATGTGAGTCCTTATAGAAATAGTGAGTCCATAAGTTCTTTTGTGAGCCATTGGATATTGGAAATGAAGGGTTGAGATGAAAACAAGAAAATGGTCATTAGTGGGTGTTTAATCCACTTCTCTCACATCCCACTAATCAAACCCACTAATACATACCCAATCCAAACCCTAATACTTATACCCTTCCCTCATCTTTTTCTCTCATTTTAACCTACCCCACTCTCTCTCTACCTCCCTTATCTCTCATCATTCCTCAAAAAAAAAAAACCAAACAATTACTCTACCAACCTTCCTCTGCCGCCCCCACCTGCCGCCCTCCGCCCACCTGCCGCCCTCCGCCCACCTGCCGCCCTCCACCCACATGCCGCCCTCCTCCCCTGCCGCCAGACGACCTGCCATGGCCGTCCTCTCTCCTTCTCCGCTCCGACCTGCCACGGCCGTCCTCCATACTCCCTACTCCCTGCCACGGCCGTCCTCCGCTCTCCTCCTCTCCTACTCCGGCCTGCCCTGCGACGGCCGTCCTCCGCTCTCCTCCTCTCTTCTCCTTTCTTTTCTTTTTTTCTTTCTCCTTTCTTCTCCTTTCTTCTCCTTTCTTTTCTTTTTTTCTTTCCCAGATCCGATTTCTTGGCCTTGTTGTTCTGATTTTTTTTTTTCATTTCTTTCTCTAAGATCTATTATTTACTTCTTCTTTTTATCTCTTTTTTTTCAGATATTGTTTTGTATATTTTTTTTGTTTATTTTTTTTTTCTTTTTTATTTTCAGATCTGAAAAAGTGTGTCAAACTTCATCTATTAAAGTATCACATATTTTCTATTAAAGTTACACATATTGTATATTAAAGTAACACAGATTCTCTATTAAAGTTACACACCTTATTTATTAAAGTCACATATATGGTCTATTAAAGTAACACAATTTATTTATTAAAGTAACACAAAATGACCTTAAAGTTTACACTTGTTGATAGTATTAAAATAACACACATTATTTACATCGTTTTTTTCCAGATCTGATTAAAGTAACATGTTTTTTAAAAATTAGATCTCGTTTTTTTTTGTGTTTGATGTTATTTTTTTTTTTTTTTATATTTAGAATCAATGTTTTTATTTTATATCTTGTTTTTATATTTCAAAATTTGTATGTTTGTTTATTTTTCAGATCTCAAAAATCACCATTTTTTTGTGGTTAGTGTTGTTGTTTCACTGAAGTTTCACTTATAATAACTGAAGTTTCACATATAGTAACTGAAGTTTCACATATAGTAGCTGAAGTTTCACATATAGTAGCTGAAGTTTCACATATAATAACTGAAGTTTCACTTTTAATAACTGAAATTTTTATGTTTTTATTTTTTAGATCTCATTATGATTTTGCTTAAGTTACACTATTATGTTTTGATTTTAGTATGATTGATGGTGTATTTGGACTGAAATTACACTATTTTGTACTGAAGTTACATTATTTTGAACTGAAGTTACACTATTTTGGACTGAAGTTACACTAGTAATGACTAAAGATAACATGTCTTAAAATTTCATTATTAAAAATTGAAGTTACACTTTTAAGGACTGAAGTTACACTTTTAGGGACTGAAGTTACACTTGTAAAGACTTGAGTTACACTCATAAAAAGGTTCAAATCATATAAATTGTCTTAAGTTACAAAAATTCAAATTTGTACCGTCGAAATCATATTTTAGCTTGAAGTTACACAAATAATGGTTGAAGTTACAATCAGAAAAGGCTAAAATCACATAAAATTGTCTTAAAGTTACATAAATTCAAATTCATATAGTCGAAATCACATGTTAGCTTGAAGTTACACAAATAATGGTTGAAGTTACACTCAGAAAAAGGCTAAAATCACATAAACTTGTCTTCAAGTTTCATAAATTCAAATTTATGTCGTCGAAATCACATTTTAGTTTGAAGTTACAAAAATAATGGTTGAAGTTACACTCGTAGTGACTGAAATTACACTTATAAAAAGGCTAAAATCATAAAAACTTGTCTTGAAGTTTCAAAAATTCAAATTTATGTAGGCGAAATCACATTTTAGTTTGAAGTTACATAAATAATGGTTGAAGTGACACTCGTAATGACTGAAGTTACACTCATAAAAAGTCTAAACTCACATAAACTTGTCTTGAAGTTTCATAAATTCAAATTTATATAGTCGAAATCACATTTTAGTTTGAAGTTCCACAAATATGGGCTGAAGTTACACTCACAAATCTCAGAAATTCAAAAGTGCTCAAAAGTGATTAACTAAAGGCTAGAGAGAGAAAGTTAATTAATTAGTGCATAGGTAAATGATTAGTGTTAAGTGTGTTTTTGTCTCTACAATCTCATCCATCCATCTCCTTCATCCAATGGCTAGGATGAGGACTCATGGACTCACAAAAAAGGATGGACTCATAAGAACCTATCTCTATATATATATATATATATATATATATATATATATATATATATATATATATAGAGAGAGAGAGAGAGAGAAAGAGAGAGAGAGAGAGAGAGAGAGAGAGAGAGAGGCCGAATCAGCTGAGGCCGTTAATTATGGCAAGGCGGCCTGCCTCACCAAACTTCATTGGGCTGATTTTTTCAGTTGTTCATTGGATTGAAAATTTGAGGTCATTCCTTATCTTTTAATTTGACCCAAATACTATCTCTAAAATAAAATAGACAAAACCCCAAACACTTTACTTTGTCTCTCTCTGTTTTACACGACTTAATTGAGCATGCACTTGATTTTGTGGAACTTGCACTTGATTTTGTGAATCTCTAACCTGGTTTGGTGAAACTAAGACGATTTTGCGAATCTAAAAATTGAATTGTTAACTTTGAACATACACTAGCATTTACAAACTTCTATAATAATTGTAGATTTATATATTTTATCTATGTGGAATTCGAACCCACACCTTGCACAATAGTACAATGCTCTACCTTTTGAGCTTATAGATAATATAGTGGAAATATATTTATGCATTTAACAAATAACAAACACATACATTAAAGTATCAATAAAGAGGCAATGTGTGAATCTTAGACTTTGTGTTGTGAACATATGATCTTTTCTTATGTAGTTTCACAAAATAAAGTCTAAGATTCACAAACAATATGGGTAAGATTCACAAAACACATCCTTACTTTCATAAAGACAATGCCTATATTCACAGCAGTTTCACAAAGTAAGATGCTCGACTCACACCACAAAGTCCAAGATTCACAAACCTTAGGCGCATGATTCAAAATAAAGGCCTACTTTCACAAAGTCAATACCAAAATTCACAGCAGTGTCACAAAGTAATGTGCTCGACTCACGCCACAAAGTCCAAGATTCACAAACCTTAGGCGTAAGATTCACAAAATAAAGGCCTACTTTAACAAAGTCAATTCCTATGTTCACAGCAGTTTCACAAACGAAGGTCTTAGACTCACACCACAAAGTCCAAGATTCACAAACCTTAGGCGTAGGATTCACAAAATAAAGGCAGACATTACACCGCGACTGAGACAATGTGACAAGTGTGAAAAAATCAAGTATAAGAGACATACATAGTAGAACTAGCGGAACGAATCAAACGGATAAGAGGGAAAATGATCTAAATTTGCAAAACAAGAGTTGAACTCACTAGCTAAACTAATTAAGTAATTGAATCAACAAAATTGAACAAAAATCGCAATGTAGGTATGAAATATATAATTAAGTCACACAATCTCAAGATGAGGTATCATTATCCTTCAGAGTTCTCACTCTCTATAAAGTGGTAGTGAAGGAGTTGCAGTATATGTTTTATTGTATGGCCGTTAGGCCCGTAACAACTGTGTCTAGGCAGGGTTGTGCCCTTACCTGATAATGATTCAGTTACAAGTCAAATAGAGCACAAGATCACAAAACTGGTGATTTACATGTAGGTGTGACACTTAAATTTAACACACATATCAGAACAAAACTTATGATGTCAAATGGCATTAGTTTTGGGAGTTAAGGCTTTTTGAACGATTTTGGTAAATTCAATACACGAGAATGATTTAAAAAAAAATTGTAGATTTCATTTTCATAACAGTTTTAATCAAACAAATTTACATTATATATTCTAAGTCGTAGCTTATAACTTAGCAAATTCCAAAGTAACATAACAACTGCCTATCACATACTTAGCTACATTCCCAACTAATTTCCAGATGTTACATTCTTCAGTTTTCCAAACTACACCTACATTTCTACACAATATCAATGTTGTACGAAGTATGGAAATCACAAAGTTTACATACATATAGGGCTTAAAAGTAGGAGTGTACATGGGGGAAAAACAGCGAAATCGCCCTATATACAAGGGTTTGAGATTATTCACTTGGATCGTGCAAGTTAGAAGCTATTAAAGTTGTTTCCATACACATTAGGACTCACATCTAGGTATGACACTTAAATTCAACTAGACGAGACGACTAATAACTGCTGATTTCACTTGTAAAAACAATCACAAAATCAGAGAATAACATTCAACTATTAAGCATTTAAAAATCCACAAAACGTTCAAGAAATCAAATAAAGCACAAGATCTAGCACGAAAAACGTAATTAGCGACGAAAATTGAAACAAGTAACTCACTACTGTTGATTTAAATTTATAAATGATCATTTAATCAATGATCACTGATTAAATTTAACATCACAAAAATAACATAAAAATCAAAAGATATCAAATCGAGGATAAAAGCTAATATAAAATATACATGATAAATTTCGAAGCAAAGAATGGAGAAGTAATGAAAGTACCTAAAATCGAACCAGAATTGATAAATAAGCGTAGAAAACGATTGAAACCTGCAAAACATAAGCTCAACTCAGTACATCAACTAATTAAGTAGTTGAATAAAAAAAAAAACAAATTAACGAACACAAATCAAAATCTAGGTATGAAATACTAAAAGAAAGGAACGAATCAAACAAATAGGTGTAGAAAAAGATCGAAAAATGAAAAAAAAAAAAAAAAAAAACTCAACTTACTAAACAGTAGATCGAAAATTAAAAAATTGAACAAATAAATTAACAGGTTATCAATGAGTGTGAAGTAAGCAGTAGCTAATCGCAAATTAGGATGAGATATATTACCTAGATCGAAAATTACGAAGCTTGCGATTAAAAATGGAGGTTTTGCACAATGAAAATGGAGGTTTCCATGTTACAGAAAGAGAGAAAGAGTGGAAGAGTGTGGAAGAGCATAAAAGTAGTAATGATGGAAATGTCAATTGCTCACGTTAGTTTTATTGAGGGGCATGTGGCACAATCTGAAACATCCATATGTTTTAGATCCGATGGCTAGGATGGGTACAGCTGCCTCACCCTAAGAAGGGAGCCTCACATGATTCAATTCCTTCTTGTGAGTCCACCCATTTTTTTGAGTCCATGAGTCCTCATCCTAGCCATTGGATGAGGGAGATGGATGGATGAGATTGTAGAGACAAAAGCACACTTAACACTAATCAATTACCTATGCACTAATTAATTAACTTTCTCTCTCTAGCCTTTAGTTAATCACTTTTGAGCCCTTTTAAGTATCTGAGATTTATGAGTGTAACTTCAGCCCCTATTTGTGTAACTTCAAACTAAAATGTGATTTCGACTACATAAATTAGAATTTATAAAACTTTAAGACAAGTTTATGTGATTTTACCCTTTTTATGAGTATAACTTCAGTCATTACGAGTTTAACTTCAACCTATATTTATGTAACTTCAAACTAAAATATGATTTCGACTACATAAATTTGAATTTATGAAACTTCAAGACAAGTTTATGTGATTTTAGCCGTTTTATGAGTATAACTTCAGTCATTACGAGTGTAACTTCAACCTATATTTATGTAACTTCAAACTAAAATGTGATTTCGATTACATAAATTTGAATTTATGAAATTTCAAGACAAGTTTATGTGATTTTAGCCATTTTATGAGTATAACTTCAGTCATTACGAGTGTAACTTCAACCTATATTTATGTAACTTCAAACTAAAATGTGATTTCGACTACATAAATTTGAATTTATGAAACTTCAAGACAAGTTTATGTGATTTTAACCTTTTTATGAGTGTAACTTCAGTCATTACGAGTGTAACTTCAACCATTATTTTTGTAACTTCAAACTAAAATTTGATTTCGACTACATAAATTTGAATTTATGAAACTTGAAGACAAGTTTATGTTATTTTAGCCTTTTATGAGTGTAGTTTCAGTCATTACGAGTGTAACTTCAACCCTTATTTGTGTAACTTCAAACTAAAATGTGAGATCGACTATAAAAATATTTATTTATGTAACTTTAAGATAGGTTTATATGATTTTAGACTTTTTATGAGCGTAATTTAGTCATTACGAGCGTAACTTCAACCCTTATTTGTGTAACTTCAACTCAAAATGTGATATCGACTATATAAATTTGAATTTTGGTAACTTTAAGCCAAGTTTATATGATTTTAACATTTCTATAAGCGTAACTTCAGTCTTTACGAGTGTTACTTCAACCCTTATTTGTGAAACTTTAATTTTAAGACATATATGTATAACTTTAAGACATATTTAGGTAACTTTAGTCATTTTTTAGGTAACTTCACTGATGTATACTACATGTGAATATGTGATTGAATATTTTAATTTGAATTCATGTAACTTTAAGAATAACTTTCGTCCCTTAAAAGTGTCATTTCAAGCCTAGAAAGAGTAACTTTAGTCCTTAAAAGTGTCATTTCAAGCATAGAAAGAGTAACTCTAGTAAAAAAAATATGTAACTTCAGTTATTAAAAGTGTAACTTCAGTCATTATATGTGAAACTTCAGTAAAACAACACTACTAACAAAAAAAAAATATGTATAGCTTCAGTACAAAAATGTGTAACTTCAGTCATTAAATATGTAACTTCAGTCATTATATAAAAACGAGATCTAAAAAATAAAACATAGATTCAAAAGAAAAAAGAAAATTTTACATCAACACACAAAAAAACAAGATCTAATTTTAAAAAAAGTGTGTTACTTTAATCATATCTGAAAAAAAAAGACTATATAAACAATGTGTGTTACTTTAATAAAATCAACAAGTGTAACCTTTAAGCTTATTTTGTGTTACTTTAATATATAATATGTGTTACTTTAATAGACGATATATGTAACTTTAATAAATAAAGCGTGTAACTTTAATAGAGATTTGTGTTACTTTAATATACAATATGTGTGACTTTAATACACAATATGTGATACTTTATTAGATGAACTTTGACACATTTTTTCAGATATGAAAATAAAAAGGAAAAACAAAAAAATAAACAAAACATATATTTTTAAAAATAAAACAACAATAACAATATCTGGAAAAAAAAGAAAATGAAATAACAGATTTGAAAGACGGAAAGGAAAAAAAAGAAAAAGAAAAACAGAAAAACAACAACAAGAACGAAGGAGGCCAACACCACCGCAGAGGAGACGGCGGGTAGCGGCGGTGGGAAGAGAGGGCCGTGGTGGACAGAAAAGGGAGGACGGCCGTGGTGGCCGTGGTGGACAGAGGAGGGCAGGAAAAAGGGAGGATGGCAGTAGAGAGGACGGAAAGGAGGGTAGCAGAGGAGGCGAACCGTACCACCACAACCAACAACCATAGAGGAGAAAGAAGAGGAAGAGGGGAGGTCGTCAATGGACGGCGCGTCGGTGGAAGGTGGAGGCAGGGAGGGCGGCAGGAAGACGGCTACAACGTCAGGTGGCTGGTGGTGGTGAAGGAGAACGGTGGAAAGGGTAGAGGGTGGCGGCTAAGTGGCGGTGTGCTGGTGTCGGCGTCGTGGGTGGCGGCTAAGTGGCGGTGTGGGGATAGTGGATGGCGGCGGAGAAGGTGGTTGAGGGGTTATTTTTTTTAGATCTAGGGTATGTTTTTTTGGTGGTTTGTTTGAATTTAGAGAGAATAAAGAGTGTTTTTTTTTAGAGAGAAGGAGGAGTGTTTTTTTACAGAGAGAGAGAAGTGTTTATTATAAATGAATTGTGTGATGGGTGGTGGGTTAGGATGATGGATGTATTAGTGGTTTAATTAACATAGATGAGAGAGAAGTAGTTAAACACCTTCTTAATGACAAATTTTCTCTTTTAATCTTAGTCATCCATCTCCAAAATCCAATGGCCTACAAGAGGACTCATGGACTCAACAAAGGAAGATGGACTCTCATGATCCTCTCTCTCTCTCTCTCTCTCTCTCTCTCTCTCTCTCTATATATATATATATCTTATATATGAGATAGGTATATATATATATATATATATATATATATATATATATAGGCAAGATCCGGTGAGTCCACCTAAATATTTGAGTCCGTGAGTCCAGCTATACAATATCACGGATTACACAAAACAATATCAATGGTTATACTAAATAGTATCACGAAAAAAAACAACACAAATGGGTTAAAAACAATTTATATCATACTACTCGCCGTGGACGACGACCACCCAACCACCAATAAAGACGACATATCTAAGCACCTAGATGACACATGCAAACATTTATACGGCACCGTCGTTACCCATTATTTATCCCATGTTTTATTTTAAATCTTCATATGCCTCCACCCATACAAATTACTCTTACTCGGAGCTCATACCACCCCCAATCACAACAAAATTTGTCATTGTCGTCGTTAAATTAGGGATGTCATCGTCGGCTATGAAGAAAAATGTCGGAGGCAAAGATTCTTAGTAGAGAAAAAATATGATAAAAGAAATTGTAGACAATAAACTTCGGTGAAACACATTTATTAGTGACTTCCCGGCATTATAGGGCGAGAGTATGATGGTTTTGTCGGAGCTTCGATAGCGTAATCAATTATAGTGAAAAAAAGTATGAGAAAATAAGTTACTAATAGTGCGCGAAAAAGTGGTACAATGGTGTGATATTGTACAGTATATCATGTGATACTGTTTAGTATAACTTGTGATATTGTATCATGGACTCACGGACTCAAAAAGATAGGGTGGACTCACGTGATCCTAATTATATATATATATATAGAGGCAAGATCCGGTGAGTCCACCTAAATATTTGAGTCCGTGAGTCCAGCTATACAATATCACAGATTATACAAAACAATATCACTAGTTATACTAAACAGTATCACGAAAAAAAACCAGCAGAAAAGGGCTAAAACAATTGGTGTGAAAAAAAGTATTAGGAAAAAAAATAGTAATAGTGCGCGAAAAAGTGGTTCAGTGGTGTGATATTGTACAATCTAACCCGTGATATTGCTTAGTAAAACTTGTGAAAACCGATGTATTGAGAGTTTGAAGGAATTTTCGGATTTGGATGACCAAACTTGAGGAATTTTGTTATAAGCGAAAACCGATGTATTGAGAGTTTGAAGGAACTAAATAAATTGATTTACGGTCGCATTGCCCTATAATTGGCAAAAGTTAAGTGAAATGAGATTGGGTGACTAATCTCTTTGTGTTTTAACTTTTGAAGATGGGAAGGTTAATTGTTAATAATTTAGAGGAATAAATTTTTGGAATAAATTGGATCAAAGGATTTCATGATAAATCTCTTTTACTTTATGGTTGTTAGCGGTCTTGTTTCCCTAATTATAAATATTTTGATGGTGGTTTCCAATAAGAGTATTGAAGGAACTAAGAAGATTAGAGTTCGTAATGAATCTTACATGGGTTGTTAGTTATGAAGTTTACCGTATCGATGGACCTTAGAAGATTTTTATTGAATTGGAATAATTGGGA
>JAIUZE010072347.1:0-21370 GCA_022085475.1 Heliosperma pusillum | reverse complement strand
TCCTACCTCGTGGTATAGACTCGAGTTACAGTCGACTATGGGCCGTGCTAAGAACTTATGCCTGTTTGTAGACGGATTGGTCTTTCATGTTTGATGATTCTATGAGTTTTAGAAGGGGAGATGCAAGCCGGCTAAGATTGATAGAGTTTGGATTCCCGATTGTTAACTGATTCACATGATTACGTGTTGATTAGGGTTTGAGTGTATCATGGCCATGTTAACGGTAACCTCTGCGCTAGCATACCAGCTTCCCTACCTCGTATTATAGATTATTATCAGATTCACATGATAGCTTTCACATGCTAGGATATATGTTAGTTATTTGTTTCATAACATGAAAATCATATCGTATATGTTTAGTTTTGTATTTTCCATATACATTGCTTTTATGTTATTCATGTTTAATTAAACTCGACATTTCGTGGCTGGGAGAACTCGGAGTTACTCCCCACTGACTGTGGCTTCCGTGTTTATATTTAATGCGGTTGGCAGGTTTGTGAGGCATACATTGGGTACATTGACGAGCTAGCGAGCGAAGTATTTACCTTGGACCTATATTCGGTTCTTAGATTGTATATTATTATACACTCTTTTATTTCCGTATTTATACGGGAGATATGTCTCCCGTCTTGTATAATTTATTTTGTATAATATTATTTCCTTTTGTTGAACCTTTTTATTCTAAGACACCTTCGTTATGTATTATTATCTATTATTTAGTTAAATTATTTTTTTTTCTTTCCGCAAAGGGTGTCACAGTTGGTATCAGAGCATTTTTGCTCCCGACGCACGTTTGTGTACCCTTGTATAAAATAACTTGACCTTAATAAAATAATGAACTGGTGAGATAGAATGGTAGGATGGGTAGATTAGGATTTATGTTGTAGTCTATTTATTTGTGCTAATTGTTAGGAGTTACTTAATTTGTTTTGTCTCTTATGAAGATGGTTCGACCTCGTGTAGAAGAGATCGTTGTTAGTGTCAATCAAGTCCCTCCGCATAAAGAAGATAATTGCCAAGGAGGTTATGCTTGGGTGGCTAGCCAAATTGCTAGGAGCAATATTACGCCTTATGGTGGAATATATGTTACCTAGAAGTAGTATCCTCTACCGAAGATTTGAAGATTTACAAGCCTAATTGAAGTGAATTCCTTATTCATCTATGAATTCTCTCGTCCTTATGGTATTATGCTCTCTTCCTTCTATCTAGGAGCTTCTTTCTCCTCCAACCTATTTACCTCTTGGAAATTACTCTTAATAGTTCCTCCATTATACCATTGGTATCCTTACCTCCATCTTGTAACATTTTTTATGGATGTCATCACCATCGGATTGTGGTATATTATACTTAGTCGGAAGAACTTTGAATCTTGTGGAATATTAGTGTTTGTTAGAATGAACTTGTGATTTGAGGAAAATGGTAGAGATCTAATTTCACCCTATGGTGGTGAGAGTTGGTATCCTTGAGGAAGGTGTGGTAAGGTATGTTTAATGATTTTAATGCTAGATACTTGTCATGAATAGTGTATAAATAGTTCATGATATTCGATGGTGTAAGATCGAATGAGTTGGCTATGATTTTTTAACACATTAGTAATTTAGTCTTTTGCACTTAGAAGTTTAGTATTGGTTTGAAGACCATGTTTATGATATGTCTATTTTGGAGTAAATAAGAAGTTTCGAATATGGTACCTAGCCATCCTATTAAGCTAGTTCCGTGTTTAGATGATTATAAGGATTTGAGGATAAACTTAGGAGGAAAGTCTCTTAGTGGTTTTAGACTATGAAAACTTGAAGTTGCAATATCATTTATTTTGAGGATCGAATTAAGCATAATGGTGGTTGGTTGTTGTGGTTAAGGATTTTAGTGGTTCTTTAAAGGTTACTTGGAAAAATAGTTGTTTTAAATGTTGGACCCTAATGGGAATAATTACCTTGTGGAATTTAGAATTTGGATGACCAAACTTGAGGAATATTGTTATAAGCAAAAAACCGATGTATGGAGAGTTTGATGGAGCTAAATAAATTGATTTACGGTCGCATTGCCCTATAATTGGCAAAAGTTAAGTGAAATGAGATTTGGTAACTAATCTCTTTTGAGGATTTGTGTTTTAACTTTTGAAGATGAGAAAACTCATTGTTAATAGCTTAGGATAATGAATTTTTGAAATAAATTGGATCAAAGGATGTCATAGTAAGCCTCTTTTACTTTGTGGTTGTTAGCGATCTTGTTTCCCTAATTATAAATATTTAGATGGTGGTTTCCAATAAGAGTTTGAATGGAGCTAAGAAGATTAGAGTTCGTAATGAATCTTTCATGAGTTGTTAGTTATGAGTTTACCGTACAGATGGATCTTAGAAGATTTTAATTGAATCTGAATAATTGAGAGTTATTACTCGATGTGTCATGCTTAGGAAATATTTTGGAAGGAATCTGATGATGGAAAATGTTGAGGATATATTGCACTCTCTTGAGGGCTAGATTCTAGTGCAGTTAGTGTTGTTGAGTTACGATAGACATTTGAAGTATAATAGATGGAAGATAGTATGGTGATTCATTCCTCTCTTTTCTCTCTTTCTATTCGATTTATTCTTTCGAATATTTCGTTCCTTCTATCAATTATCATCTAGTATAGATAGGTTATTAGAAGCTTTAGTTAGAAATTTTAGGTATAGATAGTAGTGTTATTACCTTTACTATAGAATTTTTGAACTAATCGCTTTTGGAAATTTTTGATGATTTCAAGTATTTTACCGTAAAGGAGTGTTGAGACTTGTTATTGGAGACGTTCGATAACTAGTTTTCTCATTTATTGATGCGAAAATGTATCTTTTAAAGTCTTTGACTTGGGACGTCGCTGTTCTTAACAGCTGACGAGAACCTTCCGTTCCATTAATAAGACCCTATATTTTTATTACAAATATATTTTTAACAGTTTTGAAATAGACCTACATATATGTTACTTTCCTTCTTCCAAGTTTCGAGGACGAAACTTTTTAAAAGGAGGGGGGATTGTAACAACCCGAAAAGTACCCAATTTTTCTAGTAAAAATATTTACTAACACTTTTCAGCAGACTTAAGTTTTTAAAATAGAATTTATTGTTTCGAGTCGTATTTTGAAATTCAGAGTTCGTATTTGGAATTTCTGAGAGATTTCATGAAAATCCCGTTTTTTAGTCATCTTTGACTTTTCTTGACTTTTAAGTCGTCTTTGACTTTTCTTGACTTTTTAAAGTCGTCATTGACTTTTCTTGACTGTTAAGTCGTCATAAACTTTTCTTGACTTTTAAGTCATTCTTTGACTTTTCGTGATTTTTAAGTCAAACTTTGACTTGGTGTTGACTTTTCCCGACTCGCCTTGTAGTTTGAAGACCGCAAATTTTATTTAAAAAAAAAAAATTTTTTCATTTATTTTATTTAAGATTTATTGGATGTATGAAAATTTAAAAAATTATTTGAATTATTGAATTAAAGAATAAATTTTACGGTTTAATCCCGAACGTCATTTAACTATTCCCGGGTCAACTTAAGTCCCGAAACCCGACTTTGACATGAGTCACACGCCCCATGTCACTTTTTTGTCCACTCATATTAGATCTTTTAATTAATATGATTAAACTAATAAAAATATCTAAGATATTTGTAACTTTATCGGTCTGTCAACTTAAACTCCGCAAATCGCGTAAAAACAGACCCGATTCCTCTCCATTTCACACGTCTCTTTTCCCCTCTTAAGCCTTGATATTTTCTTTCTTTTCATTAATATAACATAATATCTAGATATTTAATTTAATTAACTTAATATTTAATTAATTATCTTATTATAATAATAAAACCCGAGTCAATTCCGTAACAACAATTTCAAAACCCGACTCATTATTTCCTCTATATTACACGGCACTCACCCCAACATTACTCACCAACAACTTTTCATTTTACAATCAATCAAATTAAGATCTAATTAATCGTTCTTCATCGTTCTTCATTCGTTTTTCGTCGTTCTTCATTTGTTCTTCGTCGTTCTTGAGCAAAATCATCATAAAACCTTCATTTCTTAATTAAATCCGTCCTAACTTATATTTCTAGAATCTCCTCCTCGCTCTCCATCTTCAAGTACGGTTTAATTTCAATTCCGTCAAAATCGTTTTCAACACTTTAATTATGGAAAATCAAGTTTTAATTCTAATAATGTTTTTCTTGTCATTTCTTATAGGGGAAGATTTTGAAGACGAGTTTGGTGACTCGTATATATTAGGGGAAGATTAGAAGACGGGTTTCTTAGTTTATACTTCTTATTTTGGTGCTAATTGATTTTGCTAGCTAAGGTAACGATTCCGAGTTACTCGACGAATTAATGTTACATAGCTTTTGTTTCTTTTGTTTTTGGTTCATCTTTTGTTTTTGTCCATGTTATTATGATTTATGGTTTTAGTAGTAACATGATAGGTAGTTATGATTTATTATGTTGTATGAATTTATGACATGTTTAGTCTTCTTGACATATTTAAATGATTTGTTCATAATCATGATTTTTATATGTATGATGGTTAAATTGGTTGTTAAAATGGTTGTTTGTTAATTAAAAACATGTTGGAATTAATTTGGTGTTTGATGTTGGTGGAACCGTGGAGAAAGGCTGAAAAACCAGCCCAAACCGGCCGGTTCAGGCCCGGTTCAGGCCGGTTCAGGCCGGTCCTGGTCCGGTCTGGATTGGTCCGGGTTTTGGTCTTTGGGTTGTGTCGATACTTGGTTGTTTTATTGTTGTTTTGACGGGTTTTAATTATGTTAAAGCATGCGGGAAATATTAGGAAACGGTTTTTAGTAAAGTCGATAAAAATAGCCAAAACAGCCCAAATCAGCTGTGGGCCCAGTCCAGGCCCATGTTAGGTCCGGCCCAAAATCAGCCCATGAGCCCTCACTTTGGACTTGTGACGGTTTTTGAGTTTAGTGTTAATTTATCGTGTTTTGTAATATTTAGCAAGTGGGAAATTTAATAAGTAAAATATTTAATTAAAAAGGTTTTTCATAAATTATTATTTCTCACATGTTAGAAATTATAATACGAGATTTTAGTTTAAATTTATATCCTTTAAGTCAAGCGGGTTTTAGTAAGATTTAATAATTCACATGTTAGAAGTTTTAATAAAATAACATGTAATGAATATGTTGAGTTTATGTCTATGTGATAAAGACTCTGTTTCTAGCCGGTTTGACCAAACGGGTTTGGTCAAACTAAGATCTAGTCAGCCCCGTTTCGACTGATGACCCGTCGCGGGACTCGGGTCGGGGATTTGTCTTCAAGTAAGGTCGTATTTAATTAATGAATTAGCCTTAGTAGATAGGAGGCGATATGATACTTGAATATGATTTATATGCAATTAGTCACATGATAGGAAGTTTTCCCGTGACTGTTTGATTGTATGATATCTGTCGTGTTGACTAAGTACCCATAGAGAATTATGAGTATATGGCGTCTTGACCATTCTAATTCTAAATGAGTATCTTGGACCATGACATAGATAGGTCGTACTATCTTTAACGAGCATATGGAGTTCACAGCTTGATAGCTTTTGTGTCACGGCCTGGGGGGCTTATCTCCAAGTCGGGGCATGGCATCCTAAGAGTTCCGCTTTGGGAAGGGAGCCAGCTTAAGTACTAGCCATCTCTGCTTAGGGGGCCGCCTAGTAGAGTTTCTCATAGACGGTTATGTCATGGGACGGGGAATGGAATAGCTGTTGTCGCTAGGTCTGATCAGTCTAGGACTAGGATGTTTTCCTACCTTGTGGTCTAGCCTCGAGTTACAGAAGTCGACTATTGACGGTTCTAAGAACTTATGCCTGTTTGTAGAAGTATTGGTCTTTCATGTTTGTATGATTCTATGAGTTCTAGAAGGTGAGATGCAAGCCGGCTAGGATTGATAGAGTTTGGATTACCGATTGTTAACTGATTCACATGATTACGTGTTGATTAGGGTTTGAGTGTATCATGGCCACGTTAACGGTAACCTCTGAGCTAGCATACCAGCTTCCCTACCTCGTGTTATAGTTTATTATCGGATTCACATGATAGCTTTCATATGCTAGGTTATATGTTAGTTAATTGTTTCATAACATGAAAAGCATATCATATATGTTAAGGTTTTGTATTTTCCATATACATCTCTTTTATGTTATTCATGTTTTATTAAACTCGACATTTCGTGGCTGGGAGAACTCGGAGTTACTCCCCACTGACTGTGGCTTCCGTGTTTATATTTAATGCGGTTGGCAGGTTTGTGATGCATACTTGGGTACATTGACGAGCTAGCGAGCGAAGTATTTACCTTGGACCTATATTCGGTTCTTTAGGATTGTATATTATTATACACTCTTTTATTTCAGTATTTATACGGGAGATATGTCTCCCGTTTTGTATAATTCTTATGTATAACTTTATATTCCTTTTTCTTATGAACCTTTGTATTTAAGACACCTTCTTATGATGAATATATTTAATAGTAGGTTCCGGTTTTAAAATGTACCGATTTTCACTAAAGTGAACCTATTAGAAACATATTCTCATCTTTTACTTAGTTAAATTATTTTTTTTTCTTTCCGCAAATTTGAGGGTGTCACATACAGTCTGTCTATGTGATCGACTAGTCATCCCTTATGACCCTATGTCACTTGAACTTGCCAACAATCGCATCACACTCCAGTCACTTTGAGACGTCACCTCATGTAAGCAACTAGGGGCCAAAGCTAGGTTAATCAAATTCACTTTAATAGGATTCAAAGTTGTCACTACAACCTATTTGTATATAACAAAGCACAAAAATGAGTTTTAGAAACTTAAACGATAAATGTGATTATCATATATGAGCAATCAACACAATGTTATTGCTTCATATCTTATAATCTAAAGTGTACAAGTTCCATGACACTTCATGGCCATCTCGTCTAAATGCAATAAAAGCTTGGATATTGGATATACCATGTATCTATTTATTCCAACTTTATGAATTTGCCTTTTCTTTCCATTCATCGTTATTCCAATAACATGAATTTAACTAAGTACATCACTAGATCTCTATCTAGTGTTGGACTCTTTTACTTGAAAGATGCTCCCACTTTTTATGACAATAACTACGTGATAGGTAGGTTGGTGAAAGGGTCTACTATTAGATACTTAAGAGCCACCTTTTCCTCATCACCATGTACTAAGACTCTATTTGTAGAATCTTCAATGATTGACACTTCAATCATGCCTTTTTATCTATTCGCTTTTAGTATAACAAAAGTTAGCCTAGGATTTCGTTAGATCCTTATAGGTTTGGAAACTTGGGCTTGTGTAACATTTAACTTACAACTAAGTTATCATTACCAAACACAAGAATGAACTCATAGTTCTCCATGAGAAACCCATGAATATTCTTGAAGGCTGTCCAATGACTCTCATATGGATTGATTTGTTATTGACTTGTCATGCTCCAAGCATACAACTCATCAAGGTATGTGAATATCTTGGCATATACGATTGGCCTAATGGCGGAAAAAATTAGCAATCATGTGTATCCTTTCTCATCTATCACTATAGATTTTTGGATACCTACTCAAAATCTTTCATCTAGAAATGATTTCCCAAACACTCCTCCACGGAAGGCAATGTCAGTAAATCATTCCTTAATGATTGATTGTCTCCTACATATAAGACATGGAAGATATTTTGCCTCAAATACGATATGCTTCTTCCAAGTCTTTCATCTAGAAATGATTTCCTATACACTTCTCCATGGAAGGCAATGTTAGTACATCATTCCTAATGATTAATATGTCTCATACATACAAGACATGGAAGATATTTTGCTCCGACTAATCTTCATGTCCATACATGATAACTGAGCTCCCACTAACCTTCATGTCCACACATGATAGATCTAGCTCCCACTTAACTTCATGCATAAACATGACTCTTCGACAATTCGAGGAAACCATTCTCTCTTGTTATGCAATGATTATTACAACCTCTAAAGTGCTCTCTTAGGATCACACATTGATCTCCGAAGTTTTGTACGATAACTTGTCCACTTCTAAATGCCCATTTAGAAAGGTAACTTTAAACAACTCTTTGTCACTTTGTCATACATGTACTTTCAATGAGGTGTAGATGCAATAATCTTGGATCTCAAAGATGGTTATATTTTAACTTTTATATAATACTTTACAATAAAATTTTATTCACCCTAGGGAGGTCCAAACCTCCCCAAGTAATTTTATATGTATCGTATCCATCTTATATTCGTAAGGCTCTTATGCAACAAATTCGAATTGGAAATTATAACCGCCAATTTATAGATCATAGTCTTATTACTTTAAAAAAGTAAAAATTTTAAATACTAGCCTCTAACCTTGGACGACTTAAGAACATTTTCTCTTGTCTCTTTTGTTTGTGGTATATTTTCTCCCACTCTATCCTTTTGAAAGTGCGTCTATTTTCACCAAGGATAGCACCATGAGTCACAAAAAGTTTTGTATCTCTAGGTTTAAAAGAGGAAAATTCTTGTAAGGAAAGCTTCATGAGCTCTATCCCTCAGTCACAAACAACTTTGTTCTCTAGGTATAAATGGGGTAGGATGCTCGTCTTAACTTTGAGCGATTTATAGTAGACTTATTTGTTTAGACTTTAGTATTCTAGCTTCTTTATAGACTTACTCTATTTAAGCTAAATACTTGGACTCTTATCCATGTCTTGAACACATTTAGGGTTCTTATTCCTTCCATAACTCGTATGGAGTCATGTTGGCGTTAAAAGATCTTATCTTAGGGCTTATATGGGTTGTAAATCACCAAGTGCGAGTTCATTAACTCGTTTTGACTATGCAATTGATCTTTCTTATTTCAAATGAGTTGTGATGTTTAGTCACAAGTCCATAAGTGAGAATCCAATTCATAACTTAGGTGATTATAATGATCAAATCATTATATTTTCTCATATGATCAATTAGTCTCAATCCTTTATGTTTAAGATATTAACTTTGTATAATGAAAATTTTAAGAACATAAAATTCCATTATTATAATGACTTGGGTTGAAATCCAAGACATCATTTTAAAGTACAACAATTGTCTTTCAAAATGGAAATAAAAACAGTTTCCATGTCTAACACAGAATCAAAAATTTCCAAAAACAACATTCAAAATAACTAGAAAGACAAATAGAAAGATAGCGCCAAGCCACTGATAGGTCTCCTCTATGTGGTGCTACATTAGCTTCCTCATCTTGAAAATCGCCTTTAGCTTTCTTTGCCTTGTCTTTTGTGACAACCCTCGCGAATGCGGAAATAAAACATAAGAAGCATGTGATTTATATAGCGGAAAATACGGTGTTTTGAAAACTTTTTACATGCTAAGATAAAAATACGAGGAATGTCAAATAATTACAAACCAAAGTAGAATATACTACAAAGAGACGAAGTCTCTCAAAATGTTATCAAATATCAAATTTATTAGCAAACTAGCTAAACAACGTCTAGAGGTGATTCATCCAGGCCAACGCCCACTAGCTCACACCCGAAACCCAAAATACAATTAGCAAAATCCATCCAAGCAAGCAACCTGTTCATCCATGAAAAACATGAACGCCACAGTAAGTAGGGAGTAACTGCGGGTTCTCCCAGCCATATCACAAATAACATACTTAAACGGAAATACGAATGTAGAAGCATGCATATATGAATGTACATGTGAAATGCGAGAAGGATAAATAGGCAATTCTGTTGGAGTAAATGTCATCAACAATAGTGCGATCACATAATTAAATCTCAATAATAAGAATACAAAGGGATGATGAATATTATAGTCAACTGGTCAACATAAATCGGTAACGATTGGCTCAATTAAGTTTGACGTTACTGTCGTATGACGGTGGTGATCAGTTGATCCCTTGAGGTCACACCTAAAGGACAATCCCCTAATCATGTACATTAATTAATTGTATAATGATACAGATTAATTAATCCCTTAAAATGAACCAAGTTTAAATTGTGAGTGAGAAATATATCTTATTGTAATATGATTAAATAAGATTCATTTTGGTAATATTAATTGTTATATTACTAAGAATGCATTATGTTTATGAAACATTTGAGATAAGTAAAATTGGTCGATTATAATTACAAACTGTTGTAGATTATTTTAACCAAATATGAGAGGACCCATTTTATTTACATGTAATTATAAAATGTGACTTAAAATGTTAAGTCTAATTTATTAGTTATGAAATTGCATTTAAATTTGTTAAATGTACATTTATAAGCCTAATTACATGTTACATGTCACATGTCACACTTGTGACAAATGACAAATTGCAAAAATAAAATGGACACCCATATTACATGGGTGCACCAGTTTTTGTGGTGTTGGTGGGTATGATTTTAGTTTGTATTTTATTCTAATTGAGAATTAGAACAAATCATTACTACAATAATCCATACACTCAACCTTACATTGTGAAGAACAATGTGAAAATGACAACACCCCACCCATGTGGGGTGTTGTGTGACCGGTTCTCCCAAGCCAAAAGAGGGCTTGTTTTTCCTCTTATTTATTCTATACTATCTCATATATTTTCATACATGCAAAATCACTACTTCTCTTTAACATCTCACTAAACTTAAGAAGTTTACACAATACTTAGAGTTCATATTCTCTAATAATATACTAGTGCAGTATTAAGAGTTATTAGATCATTTTAAAGGGTTACTACATTTAATACTAGTGTAGTATTATTTTGTAGAGATTAAGGGTAGTCTTGGGTGCAACTAATTGGAGAGTTTCTTTATATTTTGTTATGCATGCATAAGGTCCTAATAGTTTAAGAGTAAACTATTAATAAGATGATATTAGAAATGTCTAATATCGAGTTTAAGAAACTTACAAGCGGTATCAAGAGCCAAGGTTGTTGCATGCATAATCGATTTTTAGTTTTTTCGAGTTATGGTAACTTAAAGAAAACTAGTAATTTGTGTTTTATAAGATAAAATCACAAAGTTATTTGCATGTCAATATATTCTGGTCCTAATATGATTTTAGGTCATTTTGATGATTTATGGAAATTTATAGTGCTCAAATATGATTTTTAGTATTTTTATTACATTTTAATGAGTAAAATGATGTTTAAAATACTAAAAATAGTTATACTTACCTTATAACCTTGAACTTTTTACACAATATCACACATGCATTTTACTTACTGTATGTAAAATTTCGTGTGAAGTGGATTTGTTTCGTGTGATTTATGATTTTTATATGATAAAATGAAATAAATAAAAGTCAAATGGTAAAAAGTACTTCCGCTTTGAATCTAACCATGAAATGTTAGTATGTTGTCACATGCATGTTTTCCTGTCAGACTGGAAACTTTCAGAGTGATGTGATTTGTCTTGCATGATTTATGGATTTTTAATGTAAAAATGGCATAAATAGTGACTAATTTAACAAATACACTTCCGCTTTGAATCTGATGATGAAATTTTAGTATGTTGTCACATGCATGTTTTCCTGTTAGACTAGAAAATGTCAGACTGATGTGATTTGTCTTTCATGATTTATGGATTTTTAATGTAAAAATGGCATAAATAGTGACTAATTTAGAAAATAAAGCTAAAATAATTTTCTTGACAAGAGAAAATTATTCCTGGTTTCATAAATGTCCTACATTTCAGATATAAAGTTGAAAATTTAATATGATTAATTTTTACATGCTTTATGTATTTTATTTGATAAAACCGATAAAGCGCAACCATTTTTCTCAAAACCGATTCGAAATTTTTAAACCATGATTTTTGACATTATGAGTGTCATGTAAATGTTCCATAATGTACAAAAATTTAAAATTCAAAATTTTAAATTATTGTAATTAAATTTGGATTTATTTGATTAAAATATGATTTTAAAGTCTAATTATGAGCAATTATATAACAAGTTGAATTATTGTCAAAATTGAGTGATGACTAATTTTTGAGGCCTAAATGAGTTGGGATAATTAACTTGGACTTAAATATGATTTAAGTATTGTTTGGTGATTTTAAAGTGTTATTATCACGCATTTCCGTAAAACCGGGTTATATTCGATATAAACCGTTAAGTAGAGCGATTTGGCATTTAACATGAGCATGTTTTGTACATATTATAATGCTGCATTTTATTTATGAATGTCATATTTTCAATTTATGAATGTCATATTTTGGTTTATGTAATTTGGAATTATGTAATTTTTCCTTGTATGGCCTTAGTTTTAATCGATATTGCCCGAAATGTAAGGGAATATTGATTCGGTTGTAATTTAATGTGATCTCGAATCACTTTTATTGTATTATTTTATTTTACAAATGTATAATAGGAAATTATTGTAATTTTATTATATATTTTGTAACTAATTGTAAAACCGGAGTTTCCCAAAGACGGTGCCATTCGGAAAGGAGTTCCGAGAGAGAGACGGTGACCTTGGGAGGCGTGCTTATGAAGTTCAAGGGACCAAAGGAGTTGGTTTCCGAACTTGTAATAGATTATATGATTTTCTATTCTAGGAAAGGCCATACTAGGAGTTTTATTTTTATGCTTGCATTTTTATTTAATATGTTTGCATGCATTGCCAAATCGCCATAACATGACATGCATATTTCATCGAGTATTCGACCGTGTCAATTAAAATTATCGTTAATTCATCGATTTAGTTCACTTAAACGAGATAGATAATAAATTGACATGACCTCTCATAATAAATAATTGAGATTAAGCCTTACCAAATGTAGAACCCATGAATCCCAATTTCGCAAGGAAGTAGGCTCGGCTCACCGGGGTGCTAAACTTGTTACGTTGGGTAAGTGGGGTAATAAAGTTATTATTTCGAAATTTGGATTGAGCTCAACGGAAGTATTCGCGACCGTAGCCGCATGTGTTCCGGGCTTAAGATAAATATTAAAGTAATATTATCGACCGAGAGTTCTAATGTAGAATCGATTAAAGAGTTAATCCACCGAATTATGTTAATGAGGGATGAATCGGCTTACCGTGCCCAAGTTGATATGAATTTGGATCTCGGAATCATTTATAATAGTTGGGTAGAGGTCACTATTTAAATGCTAAACTTGTTTAAAATGTTTACAAGTATTTAAAATGATAAATGTAGACATTTCCTTTATATTTAAAATTTGTTGTCATAATTGTTTATTCGCAATGGCAAATGCTAATTCGTCCACCACCACCTATTCTCCAACTCTCACAAATGTCTCATGGCTTCGGTCCTTCATGGATCAATGCAAGTTAGAAAAGAATGACGCTAATTTTACACATTGGGATATGCAACTCTGCTTGGACGCGGCGGGTGACGACAGGTTTCGTTACCTTGCCAAGGCCTATCCCACCGCACCTAATGAAAGGTCAACCGCCACGCAAGGCGAGCCTATGAGGCTAGCCACAAAGAGTCCGCCGTGATCAAAATGTTTTGATCTTCTCGTTGGAAGCCAATCTCCAAAGGAGTGCCATAAGATGAGCACGGCCTATGAGATGTATGCCTAGCTTGTGATCATGTTTTTCACAAGCTCCTAGGATCTTACAATATAAGACGGTTTCCACATTATTCAACATGAACCTAAAAGAGGACCAAAAGTTAGCCCTCATGTACTCAAATTAATTGAGCATGTTGAGACTCTTAAATTGCAAGGGGTGACCATTCCCGAACAACTCGTTATCGACCGAGTCTAACATTCCTTGGGGAAAATCAAAGCATATGTGAAGTTTAGGGTAAACTACAATATGCATAACATGAAAAACCTCTCTTCATGAAATGCACAAGATGCTCGTGCAAGCCAAGAGAGACATGGGCTAAATGTTAGCATTTCCAAGGATGTGCTCCATATTAATAAAAGGAGCAAGGGGAAGTTCAAGAAAGGTGGTAGTAAAGGGAAGAAGCCCTCCACCTTCAAGAGAAAAGGGTAAAGCTATTAAGAATAGCTCTCTCATGCCCAAGAAGGGTGCCTCCAATAAAGAAAAATGTCATTATTGTAATGGCGTAGGGCATTGAAAGAGGAATTGCTATAAGTATCTTGGAGATCTTAAAACTGGAAAGGTTGTTCCAGTAGGTAAATATTTATCCCTATCGTTTATGTTATGATCTCAACTTTGGTATATAGCTACGAGTTGTGATTCTTACCCTATTTAATTGTAAATAGGGCATCCTAGCAAGGATAAATGCAAGGACAAGCAAACCTAATAAGGCTCTTCAAGGGAAGTTAAGGTAGCTACCCATGATTGAAGACCTATGGAAGCTTGGTCTCATTTTGAATTGTCAAAATTTTGGGATGTATTTTGAGACATTGTTTTTAGAACTTTTATAATTTCCTTGTTTGACATGGAAATTTGTTCAATTCCTTTTATTGAAATTGGTTGTAATTGGATTTAGTGACTTGGTTTTCAACTCAAGTCACTCGGTTTGTTGAAACTTTTAGTTCTAAAAACTTGTCATCATACTCTACTTGCTAATAACATAAATTGTATCGACTCAAATTGATCATATTAGTATTATGATGATTGGATCATTATAATAGAAGACTAAGAATTCGATTCTCACTTTGAAAGATCAATTGCTAAGTCAAAATTGAGTTATTGAACTCAAAGTAGGGAGTCTACCAAACCAATTGGCCACACCACTTATAAAGATTGTAATTGACATGAATATGAGTACACCTCTTTAGCTCTTATAGAACTAGTCTATGTTGAAGCTAAGATTCGATGTCTTTACAAAGAAGTCTTTAGTAGATCACTTAAGGTCATGTTGTGATACTTCTACCTCCCTTGCGAGTATGAGTACAAAATTGTTTGTGGCTCATAAGGCTATCTTTAAAGAAAATAGTTGTATTTTTCTAAAGATAGAGTGGGAGAAAATAAGCCACAACGATAAACTAGTTCGGAACTAGTGAGAAAACCAAAAGAAAATGTTCTTAGGTTAGACTCAAGACTAGTGAGGAGACCAAAAGAAAGCGTTCTTAGGTGAATCCTTCGACTAGTGTCGAGACCAAAAGAAAATGTTCTTGAAATAATAAGATTATGATCTATGAAGTGGAAGTACCTAGAAATTTTATGAAATTTGATTTTCTAACATAAGAGACTTATGAAACTAGATGGAATCTATGCAAAGAAAATGTTTTATTTGGAGTTGTCCAATTGAAGTTGCATAGATAGACATGTAGATGTCTTTAAAAGCTAAGTTAATGCGTAACTATGCTTAGATCCAAATCATCAATAAAATACCTCATATTAAGTGTGTACAAGATACACAACAAAACCACATGTCCAAATAGGGATTTGGAATAGGATGTGTACATGACACAAACCTAAGATGTAGAGGCTATGATGATATTTTCTATTATGAGATAGAAGAAGGGTTTCACTCGAATTGTCGAAAAGTCATGTATAGACATGAAATTCAGTGGGAGTTAAAGTCATGTATAGACATGAAGTTAAGTGGGAGTTTAAGTAATCATGTAAAGACATGAAGTTCAGTGGGAGAAATTATTTTCCACGTGAATGACGTTTCATTCGTTAAGAGTAATGTATTCGTATTACCTTTTTGAAAGGAGTGGTTGGATTTTAATGTTGGATGAAAGAGGGCAACATGTATACTAAAATCAAAATCTATTGTGGAATAGAAGATTTTAGCTTGGCATTTAAAAGGTATCTTATATCGATAAGATCCTTAATCTCTTCAACAAGTTAAATAGGTTGTTTATGTTGATAAAAGTGGGATCACTATGAAAGGGTCATAGTCATCCACTGAACCTAAGAGTTGTTGATCACATGAGACCAATCATGTATGCCATTACATGCACATACCTAAATGAATTGTATGCTGGGAGCATGACAAGCCTAAAACAAACAATCCACATGAGTGTCATTGGATAGCCTACTAGAAAATCCATAGGGTTCTCAAGGAGAACTAGGGATTCATTCTTGTGTTTGGTAGAGAAAATTTGACAATGTGGTAAAGGTTACACAAACCCAAATTTCCAAACTTATAAAAGGATTTATCGAAATCCTAGGCGTACTTTTGTTATACAAGAAGCGAATAACTAAAAGAATGATTGAAGAGTCAATCATTATAAATTCTACAAATAGAGACCTAGTACATTATGATGAGGATAAGGTGGTTTAAAAGGAACTAATAGTAGATCCCTTCACCTAAATACCTATCAGTTATCATGATAACGAGTGGGAACATCTTTCAAGTTAAAGAGCCCAACACTAGATAGAGATCTAGACATGTACATAGATGAATTCATGTTATTAGGAATAACGTTGGATGGAAGGAAAAGGCAATTAACAAGGTTGGAATAAATGAATACATGGTATATTCACTACCCAAGCCTTTATTGCATTTAATAAGATCGTCGTGAATTGTCATAGACGAAATAAACTTTAGATTATATGATATGAAGCAATAACATTGTGTTGATTGTTCATATGTGATAATCACATTTATCGTTTGAGTTTCTAAAACTCGTTTTGTGCTTTATTATATCCAAATGGGTTGTAGAGACAATTTTGAACCCCATTGAAGTGGACTGTATTAACATAGCATTGGCCCCTAGTCACTTATGTGAGGTGACATCTCGAAGTGACTAGATTGTGGTGTGATTGATGGCAAGTTCAAGTGTCATAGGGTCATAGGGATGACCAATCGATCACATAGACAGACTGTAAGGGACAATCTGTTGGGCAGTGACCGCTTATAGAATTCTGGCAATTCTTGTAGCCTGGTCGTGGCAAGAGCTACTAGTATACTTTTGAGTCAATTCTTTGACTAAAGACTGTTCACCTAAGGTGGCACAGTTTCAGAGTGACTTTGATTTATGCTCTACGACCTTCGTAACTGGGGTCAAATGGGCAACTTTTGGGTCATGATGAGTTGTGGCTATGCAAAGGGAATAGTGCGATAGGAATTTTCCACCCCTTGTCAGGGTTGTTTTAAATCTCAAGACCACTCGAGGAGGACTAAGCTGAAAATGCGTAGCCACGCTCGAAAGGTATCTATGGTAGATAATTCCGGTTAGACAGTTACTCTCCAGATCGAGGAAACCACTCTTGATATGATCAAATGCAAGTACGACCTGCAAGACACCTTGCATTGAGTGGGAGATATTGTAATAGGACAAGAGAATTGGTGACGCACACTTGTCTCGGACAAGTGGGAGATTGTTGGAGTAAATGTCCTCAACAATAGTGCGATCACATAATTAAATCTCAATAAAAAGAATACAAAGGGATGATGAATATTATAGTCAACTGGTCAACATAAATCGGTAACGATTGGCTCAATTGAGTTTGACGTTACTGTCGTATGACGGTGGTGATCAGTTGATCCCTTGAGGTCACACCTAAAGGACAATCCCCTAATCATGTACATTAATTAATTGTATAGTGATACAGATTAATTAATCCCTTAAAATGAACCAAGTTTAAATTGTGAGTGAGAAATATATCTTATTGTAATATGATTAAATAAGATTCATTTTGGTAATATTAATTGTTATATTACTAAGAATGCATTATGTTTATGAAACATTTGAGATAAGTAAAATTTGTCGATTATAATTACAAACTGTTGTAGATTATTTTAACCAAATATGAGAGGACCCATTTTATTTACATGTAATTATAAAATGTGACTTAAAATGTTAAGTCTAATTTATTTGTTATGAAATTGCATTTAAATTTGTTAAATGTACATTTATAAGCCTAATTACAGGTTACATGTCACATGTCACACTTGTGACAAATGACAAATTGCAAAAATAAAATGGACACCCATATTACATGGGTGCACCGGTTTTTGTGGTGTTGGTGGGTATGATTTTAGTTTGTTTTTTATTCTAATTGAGAATTAGAACAAATCATTACTACAATAATCCATACACTCAACCTTACATTGTGAAGAACAATGTGAAAATGACAACACCCCACCCATGTGGGGTGTTGTGTGACAGGTTCTCCCAAGCCAAAAGAGGGCTTGTTTTTCCTCTTATTTATTCTATACTATCTCATATATTTTCATACATGCAAAATCACTACTTCTCTCTAACATCTCACTAAACTTAAGAAGTTTACACAATACTTAGAGTTCATATTCTCTAATAATATACTAGTGTAGTATTAAGAGTTATTAGATCATTTTAAAGGGTTACTACATTTAATACTAGTGTAGTATTATTTTGTAGAGATTAAGGGTTGTCTTGGGTGCAACTAATTGGAGAGTTTCTAATTTGAAACTTGGAAGATCATCCTTCTCATTATAGCTCAAGAACAATATTTGAAAGGAGTTCAAATATTGTGCCCATATTTTCATAATCAATGTAAGAAATGGTTCTTTCCTTTATATTTTGTTATGCATGCATAAGGTCCTAATAGTTTAAGAGTAAACTATTAATAAGATGATATTAGAAATGTCTAATATCGAGTTTAAGAAACTTAGAAATTCAATATATATAAAGATATAGGTACATGAAGTACAAAATCGTAACCATCATATTATAGATAGACTCGGGGAAGACACTCTTAGGCAACCATACACTCAGTAGGGCTTGCATCTCACCGTTAGCGGCATAAGCTTGATAAGATTGAGACTCGACAAACAAACCATGCCAAGTCATCCAAAGATCACAAATAACCAATCATAAAATCATCAATCCAAACGTACAAATAAGTTGACAACATCTCTCACGGTAAATGATATGCACTAGCACCGTGTACATGACAAGTATGATTAAAATCGCATCCACGGAATGACATTTCCCTGAACGCATACACGATTCAACATTTCGTATACGTAGACTAATTTCCTCCCGGTAGGACGACGATAATAATACGGTCCTAGTCTAAACCTGGCCAGACTCTCGAAATAACATTTTCCGATTCGACATGCGATGAAATTTCGCATCCAAGACTCGGTCAAACATAGAAGCCGAGTACCCCAAATTCGGTCAACCTTCACGAAAGAGGCGGAAAAGAGCACAAGCATCATAACAAGCGGTACGCTACATGCAATGACACCACCTCGCAAGTATACAACATTTGACGTCCGGGTCGATCAACGCATAGCGTTCGCCTCCCAACAACGTCGTCATATGCCCACTAACACATGCAATTAAGCAGTAAGGATACCCTCCTTGTGGGATATATCGGTATACTTTCCTTTAAATTTTTCGGATTATAATGAAATTATAACTATATGAATTTCTAGTCATAAATGAAATTGCATAATATAAACAAAAGATTAAGAAATAACCTTCGGTCCTAGATAAAGGCCTAAGAACAAATACCAAAGTAGGTATTCTCCTAATCATCACACCCAAGATGGTTCAAGAAATGCCTTCGTCGTGCTAGAACGAATACCCAAAAATTACTTCTAATTTATGTGTGTATTTGTAACACCCGCAAATGTACCCTATTTTTCTAGTAAAAATATTTTACGGATACTTTTCAGTGAAATTTAGTTTTAATCGTAAATTTAATTTTCCGAGTCGAATTTAGAATTTCAGAGTTCGTATTTGGAATTTCCGTGAGATTCCATGTGAATCCCGTCTTAAGGCGACTTTGACTTTTTCTTGACTTTTCCAGTCATACTCCTTCATATACTCCCTCAAACCCTAACCTAATTCATTCCTCACAACTCAACATTTCTTCTTCCTTAAGAAAACCAAAACCTTGCCTCCATTTTTGATCCAAGCTTATGCAACAGGAGTTCAATGCCATGCTCAAAGACAAGACCAATCAACCTATGATCAGCCTAACCAAGATTCAATGCCAAACCTACCCTATGTCAAAAGCTATCTTAATGCTTTGTATAGCCCAGGCCCAAGCAAGCAAGCCAAGACACGAGCCAGTGGTAGCCATGACACGAGCCAAGACCAACCAAGCTACAAAACAGACTCACAAAACAAGCCAACAAAACCTTTGGAAACTCAGCCAGCAGCAGTGCCTTGGGGAGGGTCTCAGGGCAACTTCCAAGCTTAGGGACTCCAAACCAACTATGGGGCATGGTACTAGGGAGGGTTTACTACCTTTTTGTCCAGGAAACCTTCCTCAGAAAACGTCAAGAACACCCCTCAAAACACAACCCAAGTGAACCAGTCCAGTTACAGCCTTACATGTAGCAGTTTAGCTGTTTTGTCAAACCTTCCTCTTTTAGCCAATCAAACAAGTCTAACCAATACCCAAACCTATGTCTTGGGAAGGTCCTCTACAACTTTCCCCAGGACTTCCCTTCCAAGAAACAAACACACAAAGAGTTAGCTTAGGGACAACTTCAAACTGTCCAGATTTTAGCCTTTTGTGCAGTAGTTAAAATGTCACTGTCAACCTTCCCCTTTTGAACAAGCAATGCGTGAGGTACCTTCAGCAAATCTTTGGGAGCCTTCCTACTTCAGTTTGGTTCACAAACCCAAGCTTGAAAGTCCACTCTTCACCCAAGACACACCTGATCAAACAATTAAGGAAGATTGTCTCTTTAGAAACTACTTTCTACTTTATCTACTTTATGTCAGAATTCTGCAAGTGTGTAGCTGTTATTTTGTTTCATGTTGTAAGCCCTTGTGGCCCTAGATGTATTCCTAAACGTCTGAGATGTATCCTTGCTGCCTATATAAGGCCTTCACCTAATGAAATACAAATCAGATTTGAAGTAAAACATAAAACTGAAACCTTGTTTCTGTTGCAATCTCTTGGCTGTGTGCTTGAGACAACTTCCTTTGCTTTGTGCTTGGAAGTGAGCTTGGGTCCTTAGCTGTGTGCTGGGATCAAGGTTCAACCCTCAATCATTGGCTTTGTGCTTTGGTTAAGGTCCTATCCTTGTTCTTTAACAATCAATTCAAACAGAAACAGAGTACTTGCAAGTGTCTTAATCTTAGCTCAATTTGTCATTGTTTAGTTGTCTTTTCTGAATAATAGTTTCAGTGCAGCTTAGATTCGTCATAACTCATTCGTTTCTTGCTCAAATTCACGTAAGTTCGTCTTATTCTTCCCCTCTTAGCTTCCTCTATCCGTATTGGTAATAAAATTACCGCCTTTCTCGCTTTTTAAATTATCCGTCTTTCTCAAGGTGAATGATATTCATCTTTTATTATCTAATTGTATGTAGGTGGAGACTAGGAAGGTTTAGAAACCGTTTAAAGACGCGAAAAGGTAACGGTGAAGGGTTAATCGATATCATTTACGTGTTTTATGTGTTTTCTAGGCTAGTAATCGTATTTAGATTATGGTTAGTATGCTTAGGACTTGTGTTGTTGTTGATGGTTGTTGTTAGTTGTTAATTGATATGAGAATTGATGGTTTGTGATGAT